>JALXJV020000010.1:2120374-2135986 GCA_024633595.2 Lepomis macrochirus | reverse complement strand
CTACAGGATAATTGGGCCAATTCTGGGCAATTGCGAGGTTGCTCCCAAGTCGAGGCCGGTCAGAGCCAATTATCTGCCAAAATATATTTACAATTGGGGGTGCCTCTAACCAGAAACCCACAACGATGACAATGAGAATGAACTGACAGGGAAGCCTCACCAAGGTGTGGTATATTTGCTCAAGCTCAAATGTATAAACAATGCTGATTCCCTCTTCTCAGCTTCTAGTTCATTCACAAGGTTATTTTCTTTTATGTTTTTCTGTGCAAAACAAATCACACACTGGTGCAACCAGGTGAAGGCCACAGTCTGCCTCCATGTTTGTTTATGTCTGAAGTCACGTTTAGTATAACTTGTTTAGTATAAATTGTTTAGTATAACTGGCAAGTGTGTTGTCCTGTGTCTGGACTGAATCGGCTAGTGTGTGCCTTCTTAAGATTAAAATATTTAAAATCGGTTAAGTCTGTCATTATGTCTGTTGTATCCAAAGTTTTTTTTTAAAATCAGATAAGGTTTGAAAATCCTCTAGTGTGTACCAGGTGTAAGACAGAAACCAATGAGCTGGCCGGCTGCTAGCAGTGCCTGTCACTCCACTTAGAAATGTTAACAGTACAGCAGCTTGCCATTTTCTGTTATGGTTCTGCAGTGTCTCCTCCTCATCCCTTGTGTTCTGCTACTGTTTTCCACCTCTCTGTGTTTCCTGTCAGTATCCCTGTCTGTTCTCTCTCTCTGGTTTGTGTGTGTGTGTTTCTGTGTGGTCATCTGGGTGTATCCTTCTTTCACTCTGCTTCCGCTGCCAATCATCCTCCTGCTCTCTCCTTGCACTCCACTAATCAAGAAGCTGCAGCATAGCAATCCTTTACCTCATTCTCCACCAGATCACCAGTCACCCTCTGTGGTAAGACATGCAGCCAGTGGGGAAAACAGTCCTGGCTTTGAAAATTACCAAGGTAACTGTGTGTTTAGTTACCTTGGTAATTCAAATGAGCTTTTAGGATCTCCTTCTTACCAATAATAAAAAAGATAAAAAGGAATAAAATGATTCTGCCCATCTTTACAAATTAGTTGGTTGGTGACTGCTGGTGACTTGAGAGGTTAGTTGTGATATTTCTGTAGCTGGGGAGCATGCTAGCTAGCTGGGTTCATGCCAGCACTAGGCTTTCAAGCTAGCTGGCTTGCTAAGTCTCAGTTAAGACCCTACCTTTGGTAGCTAACCAGAAATAGTTAACAATTTATTTAAGACTCCTGTTATTTTCGCTTTCGATTTCAGTTCGTTTAATAGAAACTTTACCAAAACAATGTTAGATACCTCTTATGTTATTATAAGAAGTTTTGAGAATGTTTTCGCTTCATTATGAAACTCTGGCAGAACAGATTAGACTATGGCGGGCCATACTGGACTGGGAAAATAGTAAACACTGTACTCTATATGAAGTCATATCCCTATTTACATTCAAACAGGTGGTAATTTTAATGGGACATCATAGGTGTTAGCATAATTAATTTTTAGTTAACATGGGCCTATGTATAAATAACTAGTTACCAGAAGTGCAAAGAACTTGCGACAGCCTACAGGCCTGGCCTCGGCCTGTTGAATTCCCCAAAGCCTTGCCATGCGGCTTGTCCACACCAAGTGGGTCAGAGAACAATGGAAAGCCCAGACGGCCCCTAGTCAGTTGAACTCGAACTTTTAAAACCAAACCAAAGGTTTGTATTGGCTGAAGATTTCAGGGTGCAGAGTAATACCAGGAAGTACATCCATTTTTTGAACGGAGGTACAAATCCGAACACCTCCAAAACCTCTGGGCCATTCCCAGTTCTTCACAGGACTGTAAGGAGGTAAACAAACCCTGTCTCTCCACAGCTATGCAAGCGGTGATAGGAGACACAACTTTCTCAGTGCTAAACTTTCTTTGTTCCTGTTCTCCTAAGGAAACTGTTATACACAAGATAACGTTTCATGCCTGCAGAAGAAGACAGATAAACCCTGTGCTTAGCTGAGAGAAGATCACGTTTGTGCTCTACCTATGTCGACTTCACTGATTCCTGTTGCTGCTGGCAAATAATCAGCTGTGCCGTTGAAACTATTGGCATCGTCAGAACTGAGCCGATAGAAACTTCGCTGGATTTCTTAAAAGGACCGACGCATCTACTCGCTACTAAAGCAACACATAAGAGGCTTTAGTATGTCTGGGCAGCAGATAGTTCTATAACTTTGTTATTGTAACTTCCTCATACAAACTTCATGAGGTGAGTGAGTTGTGGGGTAGATGCGTCGTACAGCGCCAGACGCCATAATGAAAAGAACAGAAAGTTGTGAACACTTGTCATACAGGAAAACAATGAAATTAAAAACGGGAGTCTCCCGCGAGCTAACTGGAGCTATGTTGCTCCTCGTTTAGTTCTGTAGCCTGCAACAGCGTGCTGTGTGTGACATTGTGTTTTTCTTCTGCGCATGCGGGTGACTTTCAGTCCGTGGACAGTTCACACTGAAGTCTGATATGGGCCGCATTTAAACTACAATATGAACTGTCAAACAAAAAAATCGGATCTGGGGAAAAAATCGGAATAGAGCATTAAGGCCTGCAGTCTGAACGTAGCCAAAGTGTCACACTCTAATCAGCTAATTAATCCAAAACACCTGCAAAGGGTTCATGGGCCTTTAATTGGCAAATGCACACACCACATGATCTCTGAAGCTAACTAGACCTGAGACCCACAGCGGGCTAGCCTCAGAGGACTCCAATTTTTTTAGTTCAGGGAAGAGTGATTTTTGCCATCTTGATTCTGAACTGCTACCTTGATTTAAGGTATTCTGAACTGGATCACACATGCTTGCTCGTATGTTTTTGCATGATTTTTTATTGCCTTTATTTCAGTTTGCTTAGAATAGTTTGATCATTGATCTATGCTTGAGTTGAATAAATACCATTATAATTTTAAGAAGTCGTTGCCTGTGATTATTTGTGTATGATGCTGTAGTAAGAGTTGGTTACCACGGCCAGTGTACGGACTCACACTTCTCTGTTCGCCATCTATAGGTGGACAAACCCTCTTTTAGACTGATCGTGTTTGGCTCACATTTCGTCATTGGTCCCTGACTCCAGGGCAGAGATGGGGACTTGGGTTAGAGACTCGGATTCGAGTGCAACTTAAGTCGCACACACAGTGACTTCAGACTCGACTTGAGACTCGTCCTCAAAAGACTTCAGACTCAACTCGGACTCGAGGTGCGGGACTCGTGAACAATGTTTATTTTTAGGAAATGTCTGATGAGCTTGCAGTTATGCAGTTTCATTAGCAACCTGGATTGAACGCAGCAGGGGATACAGCATTCGTAATAACCATGAGAGACTTGAGACTTAACTTTGACTCTAGCTCAGAGACTTGTGAGCATGTCTGTTCCAGGGTAATGTCCCGTATTTACTAATTGTAATTAATAATTTTGAATAATTATAATTGTATTAATATTTAGAGAATATCTTTGATATTCAGCTAATAACCAAACCTGATGTTAAAAACTCCAACAAGAGCACCAGGCCAGAGTGAGCAAGCTAGAGTCACAGTCAGTCCTGTCTTTGAGCCACACACAAATAACTCAACAGCTGTGGTTTAAAATGTAGCGAAGTACAATACTTCATACAAAACATTCTTAAGTAAAAGTATAATTACAGATTATAAAAATATCTTTAAAAAGTACAAGTACACAAAAAAAACACTCAATTACAGTAACGCCAGTAATTGTAATTAATTACTTTCCACCTCTGGTTTGTTGTTTGCTGTTTACAACCTGTCTGATCGTCTGATCCATGCTTTTTGTCTGGTCACACTTTGTTGTAGTGATGTCACTGGTGCCAAACCTCACCAATTACTTTGAGTATAATGTTATGATAACTGATAGCTGATTTACCTCTGTGGCCTGGGTCGTGAGAGGAACACAGATTCCAGGAGGGATTTGAGGGCTGTGCTGTCTAAAGTTTCAAACTATATTGTCAGTGTGTGAACATGAGGCCCTGGTGTATTATGTTCTCCATTTATGTAACCCCATCTGTAACATAATAGTCCGTATGCAAGAAAACAAAAGCACAAGGGGAGAGAGGGCTTAAAACCCTGCATTGGATTCCATCACATTTATGATGAGTTACTTGAACATGAAGGATATATTTGACAAAAACACATAGATCAAGATTACAAGTGTTCTCAAACCTGTTTTGGAGAGTAAGTGTGTAAGATAAGTACACGCAGTTCACATAATGTGACCAGCTCATATGTAAACAGACACACTAACACATTCACCCTCCACACCTACATATAGGATTTAATAAATGGAGACCAGTTTGAGCCTAACATTGGATTTCCTTTGAAAATGAAGTAGGCATGGTGGAACTGGTGGACTTTTGACATTTATGTATGAGAGACTCCCACCAAGACCACCTGAAGACTGAGGAATAGTAGTCTAAGTTAGTCCCTCCAGGAAATGAAAACTATGCTATTATAATACATAAACTTCATGCAAATGTAAAAACTAGGGGTGGGCATAGATTAATTTTTTAAATCTAGATTAATCTAGATTAATCTTGAAATTAATCTAGATTAATCTAGATTAAAATGGCTCATTTGAATTCTGCCGAAGGCATTCAGAATATGTGTGCGAACGGGTTTCAAGCCAGGTTTCAAGCCAGGTGGCGCATTAGACCAGGGGCTCATCTCCTGTTTCCGAAATGCATCACAAACTGCTTGAGAAAGCTGTTCTACTATGATAATTGGTGATGAAAATAAATCATGTTCAATAAGATGTGCTTGTGTGTAGCGTGTGATGTGCTTTGCGTTTAGGTGGTAGGCTACTTGAGACTGGAAGAACTCCTACAGTAAACTAATTCCGCATTGCACAAGGTGCAAACCAGGTGTTGTGCGGAGTTTTGCCTGGCTGCCGAGAATTGCATGCACCTCCAAATAATGCTTTTAAATGCTGTAAAATTCTTGGACTTCATCAATGATGATAAATTGATTTGAAGTATATATTTTATGAACGTTTAGAGTCTTTAATATTTTAATACACTAGGCTAGAAGGACCATTCCTTGACATTCAGTACATATATGTGGCGGTAAAGCTGTTTGAAGGTCCTAAAGAGGTGGATGCATAATTCGGCGGATCAGATTTTGTAGGCTCCCTGCCGAGATTTGCATCCACCTCTTTTCTCAGCATAGATGACCGTTAAGCACCCGCGAGGTGCCATGCAGTTCTCGGCAGGCAGGCAGAATTCAGCACAACACCGGCGGCTTCAGAAATGTTCGTACACAAAGTGCTGTCCAACAGCTGTCTGTGGGCGTGTTGCTACAGTTAGTGTGAGTAAATACCGCATATCGCGTTTTTTAATCAGCCGGTATCAATAACTAACCTGGCTAGTTGTAAACAAACAGCTGACTGAGCGAGGTTGTAACTGGAACACCGTCAACTCGGGTGTGACGTCATTCCCAGCTCCGACCTCCGAGGTAAATGGAGCGCAGCAACAGCTGCATCCATGTTAGCACGTCACGTTTGATGTGGTAATTTCACAGTAGGCAGACACACAGGTTCGAAGACTCGTTCTTGCCCCCTACAGTGCAATTCGGCGCTAAAATATCAAGGTGAAAGTCATCATAGCTTGCGTAGTATAGACCCAGCTCCCAACCCAACTTTGAGTATAGATTAACGGCGATATTTTTTTTGTCGCCCGATAAGAGTCTCACGTTAACGCAGCCGTTAACGCCAATAACGGCCCACCACTAGTAAAAACGCTTTGAATTATTTGAAAATGTTGGTCATTTCTGCAAAGAAAGGTTAAATCAGAAATGTGCCGCCAAATTGTCTGACTGCTTAGCTGAGAACAAATGTTTAGGGAAGGGTTGAGTCAACTTTATTTATTTTTTTCACATTTAGGACTGCAACAAAAAAAAATCTGCAGAATGTTAGTGTGCAAAATAAGGTAGCAGCAAATGTAATCTAGCTCATGTCAATTTTTATCAAGAGTCCACTGAAATATTTGATTTCAGTGGACAGAAAATTGTAGGGTATAATCCTTTAAATGCCGTAATTGAACTTGTTTTTAATTCACCACCCTTAAAAAGAGAAAATCAATTGATTGAAACTAATAACTACAGTCTCATAAAATATACTAAACTATGAATTTGGAACTCTAATCAATAATTTAATTAATAAAAATATTTAAAATGACCATCAATAGGCTAGTAGGTTGGAGTTCTGCATAAAAACGCATGTGCAGATTGCAGAGTGCAGAGGACCTGAAGTGTAGCAGACAAAGAAAGCACATGGAGCAGGAGCTTTGAATTTTCTGTGTGTGTGTATGTGCGTTCTGTTGGATAACAGTAACAAGTTCTAACATCTAATTAGCAGTGGCTGAGAACTACGGTTACAATAAGAAGGGTACCCAACATTAACCATGGACAAAATCACAGCAATGAAACCTCAACAGATCAAATCAATGCTTGTAAATTGATAAAAGCTTAACAGTCCTGTGTTTAGGCACATTGTTATGCCCCTGTTTAGCTGGTGATTTCATTGGGGATTAGCCAGGCAGGAAAGGATTGGGGTTTTGTTGTTAAAAGGCCTTTGCTGTGCGGTGGCTGCTTGTAGAGAATCGGAGGAAGTGGGTTCTCCTCACAGAATTAACCACTTTGTAATACTTGGTTTTATCTTGTTGCTTGAAAAGTAAGCTGGCAGACTTTGTGTTGTAGTTGGCGCTAACTAAACTTGTTTGCAGGCCTCTCAGGCTCTCGTGTTGCTGCTGTAAAAAAGAGACTTCATTTCAGCTGTGTGTCTGCTCCAAGCATGCTATGATAGGGACCTATGGCCTCAGGTCCGAGAGGTCCAGGGAGCCAGCAGTAAAGACAAGTCCCAGAGAAAACAGAGATAACAGAAGGTAAACTGAGGTTTTGTTAACCTGGTGACGTCACAGGTCATAGGTCAAACTGAACAATAGCAGCTGAAAACTGGATTCATGGGCCGACCTCATACATAAGTGTGAATACCTGGAGGATTGTGGGAAACTGAGTTTAATGGTTCACGTTCAAATTTAGTTTCGGTCACACAAATGAACAAATTCACGAGCGGACTTCCAGTGGTCCTAACAAATACTGATCAAAATCGGGAATGAAAAATAAAAATGCTTACTCTGGTGCATGTTTCCATGCTGTATGTCTTAAGTACCTGATAGTGTAGCACTGTATTTAATGTTATTATCTTTACTGATATGCCCTGGATGCATATACCATTTTTCAAGAACTGCTGTAATTTTATATTCTATGTATCTAGAGATGATGATCAGTTGTTTGAATAACTGGCACATTTACAGTTAATGTACACATCTATTAAACAAACCTAACATACATTATAAAACCATTTTACCTTGGTTATTTTGTGAAGAAACTTAGTTTTTTCTGTCCCTTATAGAGTGACCTCACTGAAACATTTGCTTCAGCACACGCTCAATGACACAAGGTTGCAGTGTGTGAAAGCACGCACAGGAGATTCTGATTATAAAGCGGAAGTTATGGCTGTTAGGTTAGGCCCTCTTCCAGAAACAGGTGTGTAAAGCCTACAAATGACCCGAACACTCCAAGGGCCCCTGAACCGAGGTCAGGTCAGCTGTCTTAACCCTAGTGGCATCCTTCTTATACTCCCAGCACTGCAGGCCCACAGGTGGCTTCCACAGCTTAGTATGGCCATTGTAATGCTTCTACAGTAAGTACCACCGCCACACAGCCTCAAATTGAGAGACCATTTAGCCTGTTCTGCTCTATTGCAGAGTGATTTCAACCCAGACATTTCCCTTCCTCATATTATACCATTTTAACTCCTTTTTGGCATTTGAAGATATGCCAGTTGTCTCACAACACTGGCTTGATAATTGATTCCCAATAAATGGTTAACTGCTCTGTTAGTAAAAAGGCTTTGGCTAATAACCTCCACTGCTGATGACGTGAATCAGTCTAATGTTCTTAGTGCACACTGCTGGGATGTGGTGAGGATGCACCGTGGGCAGTTTTTACTTCTTGAGTCTGTGATTTTTACCATAGCACCATCATCCTCAAGAGGCGAATTCAGACAAATAAACAATTCAAAATATCAGACTTAGTTTGCAAACTCTTCTCAAATTTTTGTCAGCCTCGTACTTCCTGAAAGCCAGAAAGCAGCATATGAACTGGAGATCCCTATGTGCAGTCAGAATACAGCTGCAGAATGTGGGACAGTGCAAGATATCTACAGAGAGCAGAGACAGCCACTGCAGCAGACAGCCATGCTACAGTCCTCTGGATCATTCACACAATCACTCATGAAGCTTTCATCCAGCACACAGGTGCTGTGCATCACCATGTCACACTTCTCTGTCACGCTGTAGCTCAGGGAACAGCGACCCAGTTACCCTGTGTGCTGGACTATCACTCATCCCTGCATGACGAAATAAACCTGCCGATCTCAATAAAGCACTAAGAGGGTGGCTTGCAGGTGAAGTTGTGTTTTTTTATATGTTTAGATTATGCAAGGAAGGTTAAAAAAAACAAGTGCAATTGGACTTGGCTGAAGATACTAGAAAGGACACAGCAAACAGAGATTAAATAGCTGAGCCTCAGTCAGATCTGTAAACTACATATTTCCAGTACAACACAGGATTCTACAGACAGAAGCATGGTTGTGCCATGGGCTCACCACCTTCCTCTATTGTGGCCAACATTTACATGGAAGAAGTGGTGAACAAAGCTCTGAACTCCTTCAGAGGAACAGCACTGAATCACTGGTACAGATATGTGGACGACACATGGGTCAAAATTAAAACTCATTAAGTGGAAGCCTTTACAGAAATCAACTCTGTGGACAGTAACATTAAGTTCATACGAAAGGTGTGAACAACAACAGTTTGCCCTTCCTGGACTGTGCTGTACACACTGAAGAGAACAGGAGCCTGCACATTGGAGTATACAGGAAACCCACACACACAGAACAATATCTACTGATCCACCACCCATTGGAGCATAAGCTAGGGGTTGTCATAACCCAACATACCAACAAGTGCCAAGAAGGAACAGAACAAACAGAAGGCGGCACTTACAGCCTATGGATACCCTAAATGGACCTTTGTGAAAAAACCCACAAGATCCAGGAAGAACAGCTCTATAGGATGAGGAGAAGAAGGTCAAATGCAACAACATTGTGATTCCATGTGTGTCTGGAGTATCAGAGAAACTCAGGAGGATTTTCAACAAACACATCCCTGTGTTTTTTAAACCCAAGAACACGCTAAGACAGATACTGGTACAAACCAAAGGCCGCACACCCAAACACAAGAAAAGCAATCTAATGCAGTCTGAAATACACAGATCTGTATGTTGGGGAAACTAAACAACCACTACACACACAAGCACGGCTCAACTCAGAAGGGCCAACTCCTCAGGTCAAGACTCAGCAGTTTACTTACATCTGAAGGATAAAGGACACTCGTCTGAGGATCACCAGATGCACATTTTAGACAGAGAAGATGGATGGTTTGAAAGAGGTGTCAAGAAAGCCATTTACACCTGAGTTGAGAAGCTGTCGCTGAAAAGAGGAGGGGGTCTGTGACACTATTTAAATCCCAATCCCAATGCTGTCCTTTCATCACTTCCCAGGAAACTAAACAAATGTTCTCTCTTGGGCTCAGGTGAAGATGCCAGCGATGGTCATTCAGACTTGGCTTCAGGTGATTCTAACAACCATAATGTTGTCACAACAGTGACCAAAACCAAAGTTAAACTGCATACTCTGAAAATGGTTACCCACAGTTAAGGAAACTTTTAGATTCAAAGACTTGAAGGTCAAATAGTCTGTGTGGTCTGCTCCAGCACAAACTGAACTCTAGTTTCATTTTGAACATTTTAGTTGAAGCTATGCAGCCATGCCTGGTAAGTGTAAATGTATATAAGTGCTCCAATTCTTTGGGTTTTCGTTATTCATAAAATATATATGAAATTCAACTTAAAATAACATTATTGTTATTTGTGTAGCAGAATATGTTATACGCTAACCTAATTGTAACAAGAACAACAGCTGTTTTCACAACCATTCCGTTTTTATGGGAGTCATTTATTTTACCTACTTAAATATTTGAAGAAAAAAAATGTATGTAATGTATGGATGTTTTTGCCCGAACAAAACACAAAACCATGTTCTTGTGCCACACCAAAGGCATAAGACTTTGACCCCACAGACTGGGGTTCACATCCTGAGCCCTAGGTTAAGACAAAAAAAAAAGCACTTTGGTTGAGGTTAGAAGAAAACATTTAATTTAATAAGTTCAAGGAGACACATGGTGTTAACAATTATTTACCTTTGAATATGTCTACGATAGTGATGAGTCATTCATAAATATGATGTGAAGGAGCTATCATTGAAAGCCGGTACTTAATAGTGTTAAACATTTTGTACATGGCCATTTATATTCAGTGTTGCCCCCATCATGCATCATACCTAGTGATCTTGTTTCTATACTACCCACCTACTGTGTCAAAGTGTTCTTGGGCAGAGCATCTCAAAGGAAAGGATACAAAAAAGATTCAAGGCACCTCACAGAGAAGGGTTATTGCTGAAACAGGGTGAGCAGCAGAAAAATAGTGGGAAAGAAATTTAGCACTTTAAAAGACACTGATGTTGAGTTGGTGCCTATCAGCGCAGCCAGCAGTACAACATGGAGCCAAAGCAAGTGCAGGAGACTTGTTTAGAGTGACGTGCCTCTGAATGTCACAATCAACCAAAAGAGAAAAGTATGTAATGTTTTCTGAGGAAAGGCATTCAACTCCCACGCGTGAGAAGTACCTCTCATCTCTATCTGCATTGTACTGGCTTTAGCTCCTGCTGTCTCCGTCATCTCCCTCCCTTCATCCCCTTAAGCGCTTTCTGTCGTTTCACTTCATGACTAATGCTGCACTCTCATTACCCAGAGTCCTGCTGTCGACTCTGCCGCGTCTTCATCCTCTTCCTCTCTCCCTCACTCTCTCATCTCATTTCTGCCCACTCTCTGTTATTGCTTTTGCCGTTTTGTATTTCCATTCTCTCCTCAGCTCTCTCTCTCTCACACACACCGACCCCAAGTGGAGCATCACAGAGGAATCTGTTTTATAAAAAGGCAAACCCACCATTTGAAAAGTGACTAGAATGGAAGTAGGTCTCATTATGAAATATACTGAGAGCTTGTCAGCTTTTTCTGTATGGAGGATAAAACCACCTGCACTTGTAAAAGGTTGAGAACTGTGGTATAGCCTTGTAGAGCTCAATGATAAAATTTACACAGATGCATAACCAGCACAGCTCTTCTATGCTTTGTCCACTAAATGTTCTGAAATTTGATTACTGACAGAAATATTTTCTGTAAGTACAGAAAATGAGCATACCTAAGCAGCTATGCAATGTCTCTGAAATCTCAGATTTCTTCCAAGAATGTAGATTGATGTGAATGTCATTATAAAGTTAGCCTGGTACCACATTAGTGTAGCTTAGTACAGTAGACTGTGTCTCCAGAACTGTGCTTTCCAGCCACTACAAAGCTGCCTTAGCCCAATTTGGATAGGACTTATTTCTTTAGAGAAAGTGAAATGTAAGTTCAGTGGTCAGTGACCTTAATCCTGTCCCAGGCCCATATTTGTGAAATGTCTCAGGAATCGTTCTGAAAGTTAACCTTGGACTAAAAAACCTCCTACCTCACAGAAGCACAGGGAACTATTTATGAAGCCTCCTACACTGACTTTCAACAAGAAGAATGAATACTGCTGGGAGACAGTGTTCTGGTCAGTTGATTTACTGACACTCTGAGCCAGAGAGTAGAAATTATGAAGACATCTCGTAGTTTTCAGTTGGGGACAGTAGCAGTTTGTAATATTAAATAAAAAAATGAAAATGCTAAATGATATGTGGGTCTACATGCATAAGCAAATAACCAAGGTTATATATGGAAACATGTGACACCAAAATGAATTAATTGGCCATGTTCATCCACATTGTTATTGTTATATAACGCCTAGAATTCTGCGGTATCCTGCACACGTTCCACATGCAGTGATAATGTCGAAAACCCCACTGGCGGTGGTGCACCACGTCATGGAGAATTATTAACCTTCTCCTCCACTGTCCATTTCACTTTTAACTACAACCCTTGTTAATTTGTTAAAAATAAAAAAAACAACAACATTAATATAAAAATACACAACCGTATATTAAATTGCACCTATTGTGATAAGGTAGAGATGTATTTTATCACAGTCACACAGCCAAGAGACAATGACTGTGTTTAAATAAGGTTTAGTTCACTCTCACTGAGAAGTCCCACTGTGCATATTTTGTTCTGTATTGTTAATCTGGTGATAATTTTGGCTAAATATCCTAAACAAACATGCAAGTGGAAAGGCAGTACTCCCTCATTCACAAATATAATTTTGCCAATGACTTTGACTGAGAAAGCAGGTCTTAACAGTTGTTGTGGTACAGCTTTGTTTGAAGAGAGGGCCGATGATTAGAAATGTACCTTCATCAGGTTTACTGCTGATCTTGGGTACATTTAAGCGACCAGTGTCTGATGATATGAGCACTCTTAAGAGTTTAATAATAATGATAATAATAATAATAATAATAATACATTTTATTTGTAATGCTCTTTGTATGTAATCCCAAAGTGCTACATGTTAAAACAGGTGAGTGCTAAAAATAACCAGAAAGAAAAAAAACAACATTATCTTATAATCAAAGTTTGATTTATGACTGCTGAAGTAACTGGCTCTGACAAAATCAACACTCTTGCACAGCTGCATTTTCCCCTTTCTAAAAAGTTTAATGTTGTGAGAGTTTTTATTTCTGAGGAGAGATCATGTTCTCCCCTCTGCGTCTAGCACAGTGTCAGTCTAAAACAAAGGACAACCAAATGAGCTCAATGATTTCTATAAACTTTGATTCTGTAGAGAGATTGCATTGATGAATACAGAAACCTGTCAACTACACTGACACGTAATCCAGCACAGGATACAGTCGTAATTAATTCAAGTACTTGGCCAAGCTGTCATTATTCCTGTTGAGTGGCTGAATGATATGGGTTTTTTGTGGCCGACTAAATACTAATATTTAGTGAGCAAGATGGCCGATATAAAATGCCGATATCAAAACAAAGAAATGTCATGTATAATTCCATTATTTCATGCAATCTATTATACATGTTTTCTTAGTCAGTAACATGTTGTTTCAGATGGGATTTTTATCAATTAATGAAACAGAAAAAATACATCGCGTTCTGCTGTAGATTTCAGAATAAGACTGGTATTTATGGGAGAGTGGGAGAGAGAGTGAGAGAGTATAACAATATTTAACGCTATCTAGTGATGGTTTTAGATTAGATTTACAGTCATTTAGGATGATATATTGGCCCCCTCAGTGCAGGTATCAGCCGATTATATATATATATATATATATATATATATATTATAATATATGTATATATATATATTATTATATATGTATATATATATTATATATATGTATATATGTATATATAAAAAAAAAATCTCCCTCTCACCCCTTGCGGGGTGGTATGTGTCATCCTCAAGCTCGGGTCCTCTACCAGAGGCCTGGGAGTTTGAGGGTTCTGCGCAGTATCTTAGCTGTTCCTAGGACTGCACTCTTCTGGACAGAGACCTCTGATGTTTTACCTGGAATCTGCTGTAGCCACTCTCCCAGTTTGGGGGTCACAGCCCCCAGTGCTCCGATTACCACTGGCACCACTGTTGCTCTTACTTTCCACATCTTTTCTAGCTCCTCTTTCAGCCCTTGGTATTTCTCAAGTTTCTCGTGTTCCTTCTTCCTGATGTTGCTGTCGCTTGGTATTGCCACATCTATCACTACTGCCTTCTTCTGCTGTTTGTCGATCAACACGATGTCTGGTTGGTTAGCCATCACCAGTTTGTCAGTCTGGATCTTGAAGTCCCACAGGATCTTAGCTGGTCATTCTCAACTACCTTAGGAGGTGTCTTCCATTTTGACCTTGGTACTTCCAGTCCATACTCGTGGCAGATGTTCCTGTACACTATGACAGCTACCTGGTTATGGCGTTCCATGTACGCACTTCCTGCCTGCATCTTACACCCTGCTGTTATGTGCTGTACTGTCTCAGGGGCATCCTTGCACAGTCTGCACCTGGGGTCCTGCCTGGTGTGGTAGACCCCAGCCTCTATTGATCTTGTACTGAGTGCCTGTTCTTGTGCTGCCATGATTAGTGCCTCTGTGCTGTCCTTCAGTCCAGCCTTTTCCAGCCACTGGTAGGATTTCTTGATATCAGCCACTTCTTCTATTTGTCTGTGGTACACGCCGTGTAGCGGCTTGTCCCTCCATGACGGTTCTTCATCCTCCTTGTCCTCACTTTCAGGTTTCTGCTGCCTGAGGTGTTCACTAAGCCCTTCATCCTTGGGGGCCATCTTCCTGATGTACTCCTGGATCTTCGTTGTTTCATCCCGGACAGTGGTCTTGACACTCACTAGCCCTCGGCCTCCCTCGCTACGCTTGGTGTACAGTCTCAGGGTGCTGGATTTGGGGTGAAACCCTCCATGCATTGTGAGGAGCTTTCTTGTCTTGATGTCAGTAGCCTCTATCTCCTCCTTTGGCCAGTTTATTATACCAGCAGGGTATCTGATGACTGGCAGGGCGTATGTGTTGATGGCTCGGATCTTGTTTTCCCATTCAGCTGGCTTTTCAGGACCTGCCTCACTCTTTGTAGGTATTTGGCTGTGGCGGTCTTCCTTGCTGCCTCCTCATGGTTACCATTAGCCTGTGGCACCCCAAGGTATTTGTAGCTGTCCTGAACATCTGCAATGTGGCCTTCTGGTAGTTCAACCCCTCGGTTCTGATCATCTTCCCTCTTTTGATACCATGCGACCACACTTGTCCAGTCCGAATGACATTCCAATGTCGTTGCTGTAGATCCTGGTAGTGTGGATCAGTGAGTCAATGTCTCGCTCATTTCTGGCATACAGCTTGATGTCATCCATGTAGAGGAGGTGACTGATGATTGTTCCACGTCGAATCGGTATCCGTAGCCAGTCTTTGTGATGATCTGGCTGAGGGGGTTCAGGCCTATGCAGAACAGCAGCGGGGATAGTGCGTCGCCTTGGTATATGCCGCGACTTGATGGTGACTTGTGCAATTGGCTTTGAGTTGGCTTCCAGACTTGTTTTCCACAGCTTCATTGAGTTCTTGATGAAGGCTGTTAGTGTCCTGTTGATCTTGTACATCTCCAAGCATTCCAGTATCCATGTGTGTGGCATTGAGTCGTAGGCTTTCTTGTAGTCAATCCAGGCAGTGCACAGATTGGTCTGTCTGGTCTTGCAGTCTCGAGTGACTGCTCTATCCACCAGTAGCTGGTGCTTGGCTCCTCTGGTGTTACTGCCTATTCCCTTCTGGGCCCTGTGCATGTATTGAGCCATGTGCCTACTCATCTTAGCCGCTATGATGCCTGACAGGAGCTTCCATGTTGTGCAGAGGCAGGTTATTGGTCGGTAGTTGATATATATATATATATATATATATATATATATATATATATATATATA
>JALXJV020000010.1:669227-688196 GCA_024633595.2 Lepomis macrochirus | reverse complement strand
TGGTTACGTATTGTAACCCCAGATTCTATGAGTATAGGCTAGCTCCTCTAAGGCTATCGCTATTGGTATACCCTTCCGCTTCGCGCTGCACTGAGAATTTTAGTCTCACGCCACTCCACAGCGTAGCCTCTCCTACGCCCGCATCTTGTATATATAATAACGGTGAGACCTTGCCTTCGCTCCCAAATGCCTTTTCTTCAGCACTGAGAACCAAGGTCCAGTGAGGTTTTCATCTTAGAGGGGTTGCGCCTATACTCATAGAATCTGGGGTTACAACACGTAACCAACGCTCTATTTCTCAGATAGGCTTCGCCTCTAAGGCTATCGCTATTGGTTAGAGGCTGAGCAGGATGAGTCAACGCTTCACTGGCCCATAACGGTACCACCAAGCATAACCCACCTGCCCAGAGCCATAACAAACCACTCCAGTCACCCGCCGACAGCGCATTGGTGTCGGCGCGGCGCATCGAAGCACCGATGGCGCTGACGCCGAGGCCGAAAGTGCCGCACCCCGCGTAACGGAACCGAAGCTGGGGACCCGCAGTCGCGCGGACGCAGGCGGGTCGCCGATAGCAACCATGTCAGCTGCTCAAGGCCGGGTCACGTAGCAGCGTCGCCTCCCCACACCGTCCGGTGGGAGAGAGCGCCGCGACACCTACAAGGAGAATCACTCATCCAAAACGCCAGTACTGAGTGAGTCAGAGAGAGACGGAGACATCCCGCAGATAATAACGGACGAAAGAGCACGGAGACGCACCAAGAGGCCGCCGCGGCAGATCTCGCCCACCGCCAGCCCACCGCGGTAACGCCACTGAGGAGGAAACGCCTCGTGGAGGCGCCTCTGATACCCTCCGGGAGACTCCCCGTAGACATGTAAGCCTGGGAAATGGCATCACACAGCCAGTGAGACAAGCGCTGCGCCGACAGGGGAAGCCCCTTGACTGCTCCCTGTAGTGCACAAACAGCTGCTGCGAAGCGGCGCCAGGCGGCCGTAGGCGCCACGTAGCAGGACAGCGCCGCGACCGGCAAAGGAGGTGGGACGCTATGGCCCTCCGGCCGACCCATGGGGAGGAAAACCCGAGAGGGTGATCACCCGCGACCTAAAAGAGCTCTTAATGCTTTTAGGCATGAACGCCGGGTTAGGGTGCAGGGTAGCCGAAGCTGCCGTCGCCCTGAAACCTGAGGCACGACGGAGCCACAGAGAGGGCAGCCAGATCGCTGACCCTCTTGGCCGAGGTCAGAGCGAGGAGCAGGGCTGCCTTAGCCGAAAGGAACCTCAGGTCCGCCGCCTCCAAGGGCTCAAAGGGAGCTTGAGTTAGCGCTGCAAAACCAGCTGCAAGTCCCACTGTGGGACAGCAGGCCGTGTCACAGGTCGGCGCCCCGCGACACCCCTAAGAAAGCCGCTTTCACCAGGGGTGGGAAACAGTCCCGCCCCCAAGCCCTCGTGGCAGGAGGAAATGGCGGCAGCGTAGGTTTTAACCGCACTCGAATGCCAGTCCCCTGTCCACGCAGCAGCTGCAGGAACGAAAGCACCGCTGGCAGCGGACAGGAGACCGGTTCAGTCCCCTGATCCAGACACCAGCTGAAAAGCCACCACTTAGAGGAGTAGGAAGACCGAGTGGAGGCGCCCGCGACTCCTGGATGGTGCGAACCACCTCACGGAGAGACCTAAGCCCTCCAGGCGACGCCTCAGCTGCCAGACCCAGAGAGGCTGGCCGAGGAGCCGGTGACTCCTGATCACACCCCCCGCCTGAGAGAGAGCCGCCCCCTCCAGGGAAGTTTCCACGGCTGTCCCGGCCAGCAATCGCTGAAGGCAGGGAAACCAGGACGCCGCTGGTGCGCTCTGGAGCCACCAGGACCACCGCCGAGGAGGAAAACTGCAGGCGGTCCAGAAGGCGCTGGGATAAGCCTCACCGTGGGAAGGCATACAGCAGCCCGGGGCCAAAGGGGATGAGCAAAGGCGCCCACTCCCAGAGGGGAACGCCCCGCTGGCTCAGTGAAACCAGAGGGCGACTCGAGCATTCTCCTGTTGGCTTAACAGGTCCACTTCCGCCTTGCCGAACCGAGCCAGATCTGAGCCACCAGATCGGGATGGAGACGCCACTGTCCGGCGAGGGCCTCCCCGACATAATGTCCGGCCCTATGTTCAGCACGCCAGGGATGTACTCCGCCTGATCGAGAGCAGGTGAGTGCGCCACCACAGGAGCAGCCGCCTGGCCAAACTCCAGTAGCTGCGCTTGAGCGCACTCCGCTCTGGCGGTTCATGTAGGCCGCCGCGCCCAGTAGTGGTGCGACCAACACATGTTGGCCCCGCAGCAGAGGAGAAAAATGACGGATCACCTTCCACACCGCGGAGAAGCTCCAGCGCTGCTATGTGGAGAAGTCCGCGCCCTGCCACAGACCGCCCACCACCTGAGAGAGGCATGTCCCGCCCAGCCCGGCCAGGGAGGCGCCTGTGAAGACCGAGATGTGGGACGTGACTCCTGCCCAGGGGACCCCGACCGAGAGAGAGGGGGTCCCGCCAGTAGGCCAGATCCGAGGAACGGAGACGCCGGCGCCGCTCTCTGCGCCACCGGTCTACACGCAGGCGGATGAACCACCGCTGCAGCCTCCTCATGTGGAGAAGCCCCAGGGGGACCACCACGCGAGCCGCCGACATGAGGCCCAGGAGCCTCATGACCGACAGAGCTGCCACCGCCGCCTCCCGGACAACGCGGGCGGAGCAGCTCCATCAGAGCACCCACCTCTCCTGAGAGAGCCGCCTCTGGAGTGGAGGAGTCCAGTACCACGCCAAGGTAGGTGAGCCTCTGGGAGGGGAGGTGGGCACTCTTCTCCCAGTTCACCGCGGAAGCCCAGGTAAGACAAGTGCGCCACCAGCTGGGCCGCTTGCAGCACTGCTCGCCCTGGGACGGCGCCAGCAGCAGCAGGTCGCCTTTCCCGAGCAAAAAAGGACCCTGATGCCAGACCGCCGCAGCGCTCCATCGGCCGCCTCGACGCACTTGGAAAAGTGCGCGGGCCAGGGAGTAACCGGCGGGCAGGCGGTCGATTAGTACTGAGCTTCTGGAATGAGAAAACGCAGAAACTTCCTGTGTCCGGGAATGACGGGCACATGAAAGTACGCTGCCCTCAGGTCGATGGAGGAGAGCCAATCCCCTTGGCGCACACTCCAACACCTGCTTCACTGTTTACATGCGAAAAAGGTCTCACCATAATCGCTTCTGTTGAACAGTGACAGATCCAGGATGGACCTCACACCGCCTCGCCTTTTTCCTGACCAGGAAGTAGCGGGAGTAAAACCCCCGATCCTCCTGCCCGGAGGAACCCTGAAATGGCCTGCTTTTCCAGGAGCTCCTGGAGCTCCGCTTTGGAGAGCGTGTACTGAGCCGGAATGAGAGCATCGCCTCTACAATCCGGGTGAAAAGGGGGCGAACTGCAGCCTGTGACCCCGGGCGGATCAGGCTGTCCGGCCCATTTGTCCATCAGGCAGGAAGCAAGCCACTCTGAGTAGCCTGTGAGTGGTTGGACCTGCTGATGAGGCTCCTGGTGGCCCTGAAGGGAAGCCACTCTGCTGCCCTTGCCGCCGCCACAATTCGTGGGACAGCAACCTCCTTGTTCCACTGAACAGGAGAGTTAGCACCAGGCAGGGGAAAAGGGAGGCTCGTGGGCTTCAACACACGCGAGCCAGTCAGGGGAGTGCCTCCCGCGCTGCTTGCATGTGCGAAGTCAATGTGACGGCAAGGCACAGCCACTGGGGAGGCGAGCCAGTACCGCTCCACCAGGGCCCTCCGCGCCCGCTGCCTGGGGCAGGGGGCACGGGCCACATCGCGGAGAGACCTTCACACACAGTCAGAGGGGTCTGTTGGGTGTCCTCCGCAGTGGCGGAGGGACCACACGAGGCAGCGAAGTTGCCTTCGTGGGTCCCTTGCTCGCACCGCATCCCCGTGGGGAGGGAGGCAGAGGCAGACACAGTCGCTGGGGCACGCAGGTGGGGCAGCCACAACCGTGAAGCCTCGTAACCATGCCGCCTCCATTGGGGCAGGGATAGGCAACAGAGGAATAGTCTGCCCGCGACATCGGAGCCAAGCTGCATGAAGGCCACATCGCCAGCTGCAGCCGGTCCACACAGTGTGACGGCAGCCGCTGACTTCAGAAAGACAGTGGCGGGCGAGGAGGAAATAACTGCTTGTGGCCTTGGAGCCAGACTGCATGAAAGCCACCTGGCCATCTGCAGCCCGTCTGTGTTATGCCACTACCCCGTGAGGGGGGGGGCTCATCGCCATGCAGCTCGAATCGGCAAGGGAAGAGGGCAGGGGGCCTCACGCGTGGGCTCAGGGCCAGCCACCCGACCATGTCAGGGAGGGGCAAGAGGAGGGAGGATGTGCAGCGTTGCAGTAAGCTCCAGGCTGCTTGTTAGCCGCTTGGCTAACACACAGCTGGCTCACACAATGTGGAAGTGAGAGACAGCAGCTTCTTCATAATGTCCAGAGCAGCTGTCTGTAATGTGCAACACTAGGTCATGCAATTGACAAAAACACAATTCTCCCCAGCCGCTACTAACGGGTTGGCACACACTTGATGGCGCATAGCCGCGCATGTACAGTGCCCAACACAGCCTGTCACACACCTCTGGATGCAGGAAGAGGGACTGCGGCGGTGATGCCGCGGTCACGCGACAAGCCCGCAGCCGCGTTCTGCCGGGAGGGGACGGCGTAATGTGGAGCAGCGATAGGATAACACTGCACGCAGGGGGGTGTAGTGCTATCCTGCCTGCATGAAGCTGCAATGTACTGCTTCGAGGGCTCATTTGACACAGTCTGGCTTCTGTGAACCAAGGGGGACCCCTGGAAGCACAGAAGGACCGCGCCATTGATGCCGCGGAATATGCACTTGCTCGCCGCCGGGCACCGCCGGGGAACGCGCATAATGTCAACAGCATCACACACTGCACAGCAGATTTCTTCGTGGAGAAAATATCTGTACAGAGTGTGTATATGTTCTGTCCACACGGAGCTTAATGTCCGCTGTCGTGGGCTAACAACCGCTCTGTGGGGAGGTGTGTGAAGGGACCTCAGATTGTGAACAGAGTGTGCTGCTTGTTGCTTGAGCTTCGCTACACATTAGCCACGTGGCTAACGGCAGCTGGCTCACACAGTGTGCGAAATCAGTGCTTGGTGTGGCTGGTTCGACTGAGACCGCACAGAAAGCATTTGTTCACAACTTCCACAAAGGGCAACAAGATTCCACACAGCTTTTCTCGACCCATAGCTTACCAGTGATTCGCTTCTGGCCGACGCAGGGTCGGCCAGCAGCAATAAAACCGCTAGATGTCATTAGCCGCAGCTAATGTGGAGCAACGTGGGCACACGGATCGCTCTGGTCGGCTGATCCAGGCAGACCGCATGTGAGCTGCTACGCTAGCCGCTCGCTAGCATAACGCTCGTTAGCATAACATGCCTCGCCGCTGCAAGCTAGCAGCCGCCGAGGCCCGGCCATCGGAGGTCTGAACGGGAAGCGAGGAGCCGCCGAGACCCGCGGAATGGCAAGAGCGAGCAATCCACCTCCGCCCGCCAACAGCAGATCGAGGGCTTCAGCCCAGAGAGCTGGTGGACCGCCACACCTCCTCGCATTCGAACGGCAAGCTATTCGCCTGGCCGCCACTCTTCGTGGGAAAAGGCGTAAGAACGGGCAGTGCGACATCTAAAGTGAGCCGCCGGGCGGCGCTTCCAGTCCGGGCACGCCGCAGCTGGGACCGACGTAGTCCGCGGCTTCTCGTCCCGCTCTGACCGGGCTTGCTGGAAGACATCGCTCTAATTTTCCGCTGGAAAATCTTGCTCTTTAGACAAATCTTCTGCTCTATAGACAGCTCAGTGCTGAAGAAAAATGGGAGCCGGGCAAGGTCTCACCGCTGTATATATACAAGGTGCGGACGTAGGGAGAGGCCCACGCTGTGGGTGGGCGAGACTGAATTTCAGTGCCGCTACAGGCGCTGCGGAAGGGGTATACCCAATAGCTGATAGCCTTAGAGGGCGTAAGCCTATACGAAATAGAACAGGCCTGATTTTATGTTGTGTTTGTGTGTTGCAGAAATACTTGCAAAATAATAATAATATGCATCAAACAAGACCGAAATAACGGTATAACATTTCGCCTGCCTCGCTTTTGGTCAACTAAAATGTAGAGACATTTTATCGTAGTTTTGTTTTGTAAACCACATTTAGTTTAGTTTTATTCGTCAACAATATTGCAAAATACATTTAATTACAGTCATCGTCACATGACCAGCATTTATGTTAGCGCTCGCCTCGTTTTGCCACGTGATAAAGGTTCGTTGACTGACGATATTTAGTCATCATTTTAGTTGACGAAAGCAACACTAGTTGAAACAGAGCAGCTCATAGTAGCGGAGCAACACGTTGCTCCGTGTCAGAGCATTTACTGTAAAGGTTCGAATATGAGTGCACTCTATAGTCAGCTGCGGCTAGCTGACCATGTGGTTCTAGCTGCACCGCTAGGAATTTTGGGCCCCATGACAAAAAACTCAAATTGGGCCCCCTCTACGTATCTGTTGTCACCACATCTCTAGGACCTAACTGTTCAATCAAAAGCTTTAACTCTAACTCTAACTCTAATTAAAGGCTTGCAACTGTCTTGCTTCTTGTATTTCAATACTAATATTAGCACAATATTTACTGCTGGTGATTTGTACATGCAAGTCTGCACACAGTTTGCTGTTCACTATTTGATGCAAGATTAGAAGCCACCATAAAAAATGACCTTACGGCAATCTTTAATCTCAATGTATTTTTATAGTAAAATTAAAAGATGGAATTCTCTTAACATTAAAACCTATCAATTCAATTCGATTTCATTTAACGGCCATAATTCAATCTAAGTGAACTTATCAAACTGGATTATTTTAATATTTTCTGTAATTTACATGAAGGCTGAGGGAAGCTACTCACTGTTTCCAACTGTCCAGCATCCAGTACAGCCAGGAGGTTGTTTTTATTTTATCTCATAATGATCATTGTGAGAAAATAATCTGTTTGAATTAATTAAATATTTCATTTTCTTTTTTGTTCTGGCAAAAACAGAAAGAGAGACAAAGAATCCCCACAGCCTACTTAGAATGATGCTAACTCATTAACACAGTGCTGCTCACCGTCTTCACTGGGACAGGGAGGCTAACGTTACAGTTATGGGGAGACTGGGCTGCTGCTGATATGTTGTTAGTCTGCTAAAAGGGGCAGGGACAACAAGTAAATATGAATATCTTGCTAAACGTTACCCTGCACTGATTAAGTGTTGATGAAATGTAGGCTAACACTAGTCTGTAGCTAGCTATCTTAATTTCACTATTGACATTAAGCCAACAGGTTGACACCACTCCCAGACTAAAGGCTAACCACCTTTCTTGGTGAAAAACTGGGTTAAAGAGTGGCATCCTTTTCTTTGTCTTTCCTCTCTTTCCTTTTTTGAAAACCAGATTTTGTTTTTAACATTGTGATCACTGTATTTCTGGCGCATGTACTGACTGCAACTAAACACCGTCACTGATCAGTGGCTAAGGCAGGACCAAACCATTTCATGCAGATACAGGGGGGTGGTCATTTTGTTCAATTAGGATATTTAAAGGAGTTCTATTTCGTATAGGCTTCGCCCTCTAAGGCTATCGCTATTGGTATACCTCTTCAGCGCTTCGCGCTGCACTGAGAATTTTAGTCTCACGCTTCACCCACAGCGTGGCCTCTCCTACGCCCGCACCTTTGTATATATACAACGGTGAGACCTTGCCTTCGCTCCCATTTTTCTTCAGCACTGAGCTGTCTATAGAGCAGAAGATTTGTCTAAAGAGCAAGATTTTCCAGCCGGAAAATTAGAACGATGTCTTCCAGCAAGCCGGTCAGAACGGGACGAAGCACGGGCTACGCCGGCCCTCGCCATGCGGCGTGCTCCAGGACTGGAGCCGCCGCCGAAGCGCCACTTCGCGGTCGCGACTGCCCGCTCTTCGCTTTTTCCATCGAAGAGTGGCGGCGCCAGGCTAATAGCTTCGCCGCTCAGTACGAGGAGGTGTGGCGGTCCACCCGCCTCTGGACGAAGCTCCTCGATCTGCTGTTGGCGGAAGAGCTGGAGATGGATTGCTCCGCCTTGCCATTCACGGGTCTCCGAAGCTGCCTCGCCTCCGCTCAGACCTCCGATGACGCTGGCCTCGACGCTGCTAGCTTGCCGCGGCGAGGCATGTTATGCTAACGAACGCTATGCTAACGAACGGCTAACGTAACGCCACATGCGGCTCCGCCTGGATCAGCCGACCAGAACGCATCCCGTAGCCCACGCTGTTCCACATTAGCTGCGGCTAATGACATCTAGCCGGTTTTATTGCTGCTGGTCGACCTCGCCGGCCAGAGCCGAATCACTGGTAAGCTATGGGTCGAGAAAGCTGTGTGGAATCTTGTTGCCCCTTTGTGGAAGTTGTGAACAAATGCTTTCTGTGCCGGTCTCAGTCGAACCAGCCACACCAAGCACTGATTTCGCGACACTGTGTGAGCCAGCTGCCGCTAGCCACGCATAATGTGTAGCTTGAAGCTCAAGCAACAAGCAGCACACTCTGTTCACAATCTGAGGTCCCTTCACACACCCTCCCCACAGAACGGTGTTAGCCCACGACAGCGACATTCGCCTCGCGGTGGACAGAACATATACACACTCTGTACAGATATTTTCTCACGAAGAAATCTGCTGTGCAGTGTGTGATGTTGTTGACATTATGCACGCTCTCCGCAGTGCCCGACGGCGAAGCAAGTGCATATTCACGGCATCAATGGCACGGTCCTTCTGTGCTTCCAGGGGTCCCCCCTTGGTTCACAGAAGCCAGACTGTGTCAAATGAGCCCTCGAGCAGTACATTACGCTCATGCAGGCAGGATAGCACTACACCCCCCCCGCGCAGTGTTATCCTACCGCTGCTCCACACATTACGCACGCCCCTCCCCCGGCAGAGCACGGCTGCGGGCTTGTGCGTGACCACGGCATCACCGCCGCAGTCCCTCTTCCTGCATCCAGAGGTGTGTGACAGGCTGTGTTGGGCACTGTACATGCGCGCTGTACGCCATCAAGTGTGTGCCAACCACGTTAGTAACGCTGGGGAGAATTGTGTTTTGTCAATTGCATGACCTAGTGTTGCACATTACAGACAGCTGCTCTGGACATTATGAAGAAGCTGCTGTCTCTCACTTCCACACATTGTGTGAGCCAGCTGTGTGTTAGCCAAACGGCTAACAAGCAGCCTGGGCTTGCTGCAACGCTGCACATCCTCCCTCCTTCTTGCCCCTCCCTGACATGGTCAGGTGGCTGGCCTGAGCCCACATCGTAGGCCCCCTGCCCTCTTCCCTTGCCGGTCGAAGCTGCATGGCGATGAGCCCCCCCCCCCTCACCGGGGTAGTGGCATAACACAGACAGGCTGCAGATGGCCAGGTGGCTTTCATGCAGTCTGGCTCCAAGGCCACAAGCAGTTATTTCCTCCTCGCCCGCCACTGTCTTTACGAGTCAGCGGCTGCCGCCACACTGTGTGGACCGGCTGCAGCTGGTCGGTGGCCTTCATGCAGCTTGGCCCGGCGTCGCAGGCAGACTATTCCTCTGTTGCCTATCCCTGCCCCCCCCCAATCGGGAGCGGCATGGTTACAGGCTTACGGTTGTGGCTGCCCCACCTCGCGCCCCCCGCGACTGTGTTCTGCCTCTGCCTCCCTCCCCCACCGGGATGCGGTACGGCAAGGGACCCACGAAGGCAACCACGCTGCCTCGTGTGGTCCCTCCCGCCACACACGGGAGGACACCCAACAGACCCCTCTGACTGTGTGTGAAGGTCTCTCACGATGTGGGCCCGTGCCCCCCTGCCCCCAGGCAGCGGAGCGCTGAGGGCCCTGGTGGAGCGAGTACTGGCTCGCTTCCCCAGTGGCTGTGCCTTGCCGCCACATTGACTCGCGACATGCAAGCAACGCAGGGAGGCACTCCCCTGACTGGCTGGCGGTGTTGGCTCTCACGAGCCTCCCTTTTCCCCTGCCTGGTGCTAACTCTCCTGTTCAGTGGAACAAGGAGGTTGCTGTCCCCCCCACGCAATTGTGACGGGCGGCAAGGGCAGCAGAGTGGCTTCCCTTCAGGGCCACCAGGGCGCCTCATCAGCAGGTCCAACCACTCACAGAGCGCTACTCAGAGTGGCTTGCTTCCTGCCTGATGGACAAATGGACGGACAGCCTGATCCGCCGGGTCACAGGCTGCAGTTCACCCTTTTTTCACCGGATTGTAGAGACGATGCTCTCATTCCCGGCTCAGTACACCGCTCTCCAAGCGGAGCTCCAGGAGCTCCTGGAAAAGCAGGCCATTTCCAGGGTTCCTCCCGGCAGGAGGATCGGGGTTTTACTCCCGCTACTTCCTGGTCAGGAAAAGACGGGCGGTGTGAGGTCCATCCTGGATCTGTCACTGTTCAACAGAGCGATTATGGTGAGACCTTTTCAGCATGTAAACAGTGAAGCAGGTGTTGGAGTGTGCGCCAAGGGGATTGGCTCTCCTCCATCGACCTGAGGGACGCCGTACTTTCATGTGCCCGCCATTCCCGGACACAGGAAGTTTCTGCGCTTCTCATTCCAGGGCGCCAGTAGTAATACGCACCGCCTGCCCTTCGGTTACTCCCTGGCCCCGCACGACTTTTTCCAAGTGCGCCGAGACGCCGTGGAGCCGCTGCGGGCGGTCTGGCATCAGGGTCCTTTTACTTGGGAAAGAAGCTGACCTGCTGCTGCTGGCGCCGCCCCAGGACGCAGGCAGTGCTGCAAACGCCCAGCTGGTCGCGCACTTGTCTTACCTGGGCTTCACGGTGAACTGGGAGAAGGGTGCCCACCTCCCTCCCAGAGGCTCACTTACCTTGGCGTGGTACTGGACTCCTCCCTCCAGAGAGCTGCTCTCTCAGGAGAGGGTGGGTGCTCTGATGGAGCTGCTCCGCCACGTTGTCCCGGGAGCGACGGTGGCAGCTTCTGTCGGGTCATGAGGCTCCTGGGCCTCATGTCGGCGGCTCACGTGGTGGTCCCCTGGGGCTTCTCCACATGAGGAGGCTGCAGCGGTGGTTCATCCGCCTCGCGGTAGACCCGGTGACGCAGAGACGACGCCGCCTCCGCCTCGGATCTGGCTCTACTGGCGGGACCCCTCTCTCGGGTCGGGTCCCCTGGGCAGGGTCACGCCCCACATCTCGGTCTTCACAGACGCCTCCCTGACGGGCTGGGGCGGACATGCCTCTCTCAGGTGGTGGGCGGTCTGTGGCAGGGCCGCAGACTTCTCCACATAAACGCGCTGGAGCTTCTCACGGTGTGGAAGGTGATCCGCCATTTTTCTCCTCTGCTGCGGGGCCAACATGTGTTGGTCCGCGACCGACAACAGGGCCGCGGCGCCTACATGAACCGCCAGGGCGGGTGCGCCAGCGCAGCTACTGGGTTTGGCCAGGCGGCTGCTCCTGTGGGCGCGACTCACCTGCTCTCGATCAGAGCGGAGTACATCCCTGGCGTGCTGAACATAGGAGCGACATTATGTCGAGGGAGGCCCTCGCCCGACGAAGTGGCGCCTCCATCCCGATCTGGTGGCTCAGATCTGGCTTCGGTTCGGCAAGCGGAAGTGGACCTGTTCGCCAACAGGAGAATGCTCAGTGCGCCCTCTGGTTTCACTGAGCCCGCGGGACGTTCCCCCTCTGGGAGTGGACGCCTTTGCTCATCCCCTTTGGCCCCCCGGGCTGCTGTATGCCTTCCCACCGGTGAGGCTTATCCCGCGCCTTCTGGACCGCCTGCAGTTTTCCTCCTCGGCGGTGGTCCTGGTGGCTCCAGAGCGCATCCAGCTGCCCTGGTTTCCCCTGCCTTCAGCGCATTGCTGGCGGGACAGCCGTGGAAACTTCCCTGGAGGGGGACGCCTCTCTCAGGCGGGGTGTGATCAGGAGTCACCGGCTCCCGGCCAGCCTCTCTGGGTCTGGCCGCTGAGAGGCGTCGCCTGGAGGGCTTAGGTCTCTCCCCGTGAGGTGGTTCGCACCATCCAGGAGTCGCTGGGCCGCCTCCACTCGGTCTTCCTACCCTCTAAGTGGTCGGCTTTTCAGCTGGTGTCTGGATCAGGGGACTGAACCGGTCTCCTGTCCGCTGCCAGCGGTGCTTGTTCCTGCAGCTGCTCGTGGACAGGGGACTGGCATTCAGTACGGTTAAAACCCACGCTGCCGCCATTTCCTCCTGCCACGAGGGCTTCGGGACGGGACTGTTTTTTTCCCACCCCTGGTGAAACGCTTCTTAGGGTGTGCGGAGGCGCCGACCTGTGACACGCCTGCTGTCCCACAGTGGGACTTGCCGCTGGTTTTACGCCGCTAACTCAAGCTCCCTTTGAGCCCTTGGAGACGGGCGGACCTGAGGTTCCTTTCGGCTAAGGCCGCCCTGCTCCTCGCTTCTGACCTCGCCAAGAGGGTCAGCGATCTGGCTGCCCTCTCTGTGGCTCCGTCGTGCCTCAGGTTTCAGGGCGACGGCAGCTCGGCTACCCTGCACCCTAACCCGGCGCTCATGCCTAAAAGCATTAAGAGCTCTTTAGGTCGCTGGTGATCACCCTCTCGGGTTTTTTTCCTCCCCCATGGGTCGACGGAGGACGCAACGCCCCACCTCCTTTGCCCGGTGCGAGCGCTGTCCTGCTACGTGCGCGCACGACGTCGCCTGGCGCCGCCGCAGCAGCTGTTTGTGCACTACAGGGAGCAGTCCAAGGGCTTCCCCTGTCGGGCGCAGCGCTTGTCTCACTGGCTGTGTGATGCCATTTCCCAGGCTTACATGTCTACCGGGAGTCTCCCGGAGGGCATCAGGGCGCACTCCACGCAGGAGCCGCTTCCTCCTCAGTGGCGCTGCACGGTGGGCTGGCGGTGGACGAGATCTGCACGGCGGCCTCTTGGTCGCCTCCGTGCTCTTTCGTCCGTTATTATCTGGCGGATGTCTCCCGCCTCTCTGACTCACTCAGTACTGAGCGCTTTGGATGAGTGATTCTCCTGTAGGTGTGCGGCGCACTCTCCCACCGGACGGTGGGAGGGCGGCCGCTGCTTACGTGACCCGCCTTGGGCGCAGCTGACATGGTTGCTATCGCGACCCGCCTGCGCCCCACGACGGCTCGCGGGTCCCCGCCGGTTCCCGCTACGCAGGGGTCGGCACTCGCCTCTCGCCGCCGCCATCGGTGCTCGTGGCGCACGCCGACACCAATGCCGCTGTCGGGCGGGTGACTGGGTGGTTTGTTATGGCTCTGGGCAGGTGGGTTATGCTTGGTGGTACCGTATGGGCCAGTGAGGCGTTGACTCATCCTGCTTCGCCTCTAACCCAATAGCGATAGCCTTAGAGGGCTGAAGCCTATACTGAATAGAACGTTGGTTACGTATTGTAACCCCAGATTCTATGAGTATAGGCGCAGCCCTCTAAGTTGAAGGCCTCACTGGACCTTGGTTCTCAGTGCTGAAGAAAAGGCATTTGGGAGCCGAAGGCAAGGTCTCACCGTTGTATATATACAAGGTGCGGACGTAGGAGAGGCTCCACGCTGTGGGTGGGCTGAGACTGTAATTCTCAGTGCCAAGCAGGCGCGCTGGAAGGGGTATACCCAATAGCTGATAGCCTTAGAGGGCTGCGCCTATACTCATAGAATCTGGGGTTACAATACGTAACCAACGAACTCCGGGCAATTTTTAAGTTAGCTAATGCCCAGAGCTCCCACTGAGCTAAAATGGCAGTTATGGGGGCATGTACATAAAGAGTGTCTTTATACTTCAGACACAACAGACACAAAATGCAATTAAAATGTCTGTCCAACATGAACAGGGCCCTTACCCTTACAGCGAGAAGTTGACCCCTTGAGACACAGTCCCCCCCTCATTTACATATTGAGGCAGAAATGCATAGAAAAATGTAAAATGAGCAGAGAGAAATAAATACCACTGGAGAAATAAATAGGGTAGAAAATGCAAACAAAATAATACACATACATAAATAAATACATTTTAAAAAGACGTAATTAATAAATAAAGTTGAAGATAAAGTTGAAGAACAATAAAAAGGTAATTAATACAAAGGTGAATGAATAAAGAAGCTAATTAAAAGAGACAAATACATTTATGTCTCATTGTATAATTTAATTACTGCCTACATGTATTTATTTACTGTATTTTTTGTGCATTTAATTGGATGTTTGTACATTTATTGAGCATTTATTTATGTATTTAATTCTGATTCTGTCAGGATCAGTCCTCCATATATTACAGAATGCTCACTGTTCATATCTGCAAAATGTTCATTGCATAACATTTTTCAATTTACAATCTTTTGCACCAAAAACATAGTTAAACTCAAAAAACTGTATGACGGGACATTAACCATGAAATCCAAGCGTTGTATATATAAATGTGTACAAAATGAGTGACTGTATACACCTCTACATTCTCCTGCCTGTGCATGCTCTAACAGTACAGTCTGAGTGAACGTGACAGCAGAGACCGCAGCGTAAGTGGAACCAAACAACCTGTCAGCCTCCGACACCTTAAAGTTCTCCTCAAAAAGCCTGCAGCCTCATCTGGCACAGCCCAACCTGGAAAGATTCTCTCAAACATTCTCTGCCCTTCACGCTCTGCTGGTTACCACCTGACATTTTGGTGGTAAAAAAGCAATTCAGGAGCATTGATTTGAGTGAAAGAACTGGCGGCTGGGAAACAAGGAAAATCGATGGGCGCTACAGAGACAGGGTCAGGTACACAGGTATACTATAGTTCCTCGACAACAAAAGGCCAATGTAGGAAAGAGAGCTCAGTGACTCGCAATCAGCTGAAAATCATACGCTGCAGGCTGCGTTAGCAGCTCCCACTGAGAGTAAATTGTCTGTGATGCTATTTCTGCGGGGTTTCTGCACTGTTGGTAATAGTCCAGGTGTACTGTCTGTCTGTGTCTCGCTCACACACACATGCACACTGACAGACAAGACACATTTCTTCATGTTGGGCATTTCGTTTGATCAGAAATCATTAATCTAATTTAAAAGCCTCACTAAGAAGAACGACAAAGCTTGTTCTCTGGTTCGGCTCTTTAAATGGAAGCACTGATTTCAGTAACATGGGTTATTAAGTGACAAATGAGCTGTGTCTCAGTGCTGCTTCTGATATCCTGATTTGAACTGAATCAAGTGGATTACTCTAGATTCTTGTTAACCCTCTTTCAGACACTGCAAATCCTTAATTCCTCTACTTGCCTGTACTACGAATCAAGTTCAGCATACACAGTATATCTGTTTATCTGGCAACACTAACCCTAACAATTGCAGTCATGCTTGGAGCTCACACAGTGCTGGTTATCCACCTGGTAAATTAACCCAGGGTTTCCCAATCCAGCCATGAGTGTGGTGACATTAAAAGGGGCGGTGTTTGCAGCAGATGACCAATCACAAGCTGTATCAAGGCTAAAAATGAAAAAGAAACACACTAAATAAAATGTTCCCAGCTTTTCCTGAACTGACTCTACCATTAAAACCCTTTAATGTCCTCACTAATAAAAAAAGTACTGGAAACATTTGTTCTTTGTATTTTTTTCTTAGTGTCATAACAATCAATATTTTGACCCTGACCCAGTAGTGCTTTACTAAACAACTGAGACATTGCTTCATGGTAAAAATCATCAAAATACATCACAAAGCCAAAAAAAGCTTTAGAAAAAAAACTTGCTATATTTTAGGATACCAATGTATGTCCTTCTAGATATTTACCATATTTACAGTACTTACATCTCAAAAGGTGACAACTCACTGATCAAATAAATAATGGAATAACATTAAATTATATATATATATATATATATATATATATATATATATATATATATATATATATATATATATATATATATATATATATACATATATATATATATATATATATATATATATATATATATATATATATATACATATATATATATATATATATATATATATATATATATATACATATATATATATATATATATATATAATATTAACAACAGTGAAAGGTTTTTACTTCAAAGAAATTGTATCTTAGCATCACTACTTTTTCAATAAATCAGTGATTCTTGAGATCAGGGACAAAACAGGTTTTGATTTTCAAAAAAAAAATCTTGATTATTTTAAAAAACTATGTATACATCTTTGTTAAATGAGGCTTTGCCTATATAACCATGTGTTGGAACAACCTCCCAGTTTTACATTTTTGTCATAAATGACATGTTTGCGGGATCAGAACTTGATTTTTGTCAACACCGTCAGAGACATAGAAATGTCAAAAAAAATTTTTGAATGACCTTATCACAGATATTTTTACTCTTAGCTGTTTCTTGGTTCTCTTAACTGTATACAGATGTTTTTAAATAAATCGTATCTCGTTTTTAAAAGTTAGATTTGTCAATGTTTAATAGTTAAAGTTTAGGTTTTATGTATTGACCAATATAACATTTAATCTCCAATGTGAACAGAGATACTTAGAAGTGTTCAAATTGCACATTAACTTTGAAAATGCAACACTGTTATAGACAAATATTCTTGATGGAGCAAAACATATAATCTTTTTAAAAAAAATCAACATAAAGTCCATCTGACGGTGTTGACATGGCATCGACTGTGTTGACAAAACTGACGGAGGTGACAAACTTGTAAGAAACAGAAAAATATTTAATTCAAAATTATCATTGAACTCTTGCAAATATTGTAACATTATAAGATACGAAGAAAATACATTATATAACCATTTCTTTTTGGGTTAACATCTCAAGGGGGTACAAGGAGTCCATGAACATAACCCTATTGTAAAGTCCACAACCTCTTCAAATATATGCTGCTTATGCACAAACTACAAACCCCATCTCCAGAAAAGTTGGGATATTTTCCAAAAAGCCTGCATCAGTGCCTACAGCATGAGGGAGCTGTATGTGTGTGAAGGTGCTACTGACACAGTGGCATGAATTGGGATTTTAGAAAGACATCTATTGCCATCAAGTCGACATGTCTTTCTCGGACATCCTTGCTTATTTCAGCAGGACAATGCCAGGCCTCAGTCTGCTTCATACACACAGATTGCGCGTTCTTTAAAGGTCTGCTGCCAGTCAGATCTGTCTTCTATTGAAAATGTATGGCGCATCAGAATCAGACAGTGGCGACCACAAACTCTTGAGCAGCTGAAGTTTTGTATAAAAAAAATTCCAATTACAAAACTGGCACAATTAGTATCTTCACTTCCCAAATGATTAGTTGTTATCTGAGGAAAGGTGAGGTAACACGATGGTAAACGAGCCTCTGCCCCAACATTTATTTGCGCATGTGTTGAATGCATGAAATTCTAACTTTGTTAAATATTTACAAAATACATTTACATTGATCAGTAAAACCACTGAAAATCTTTTCTTTGTACTTTTGTCAGTTAAATAAAGGGTCATGTGAATTAATCCCAGATTATTATTTATTTTTAATTAGAAAAAATCACAGCTTTTGTGGAAACAGGGTTTATAGATGCTGGCATTAATGTGCTTTGTTCTTTCAATTCAATTCAATTTTATTTATATATCGCCAAATCACAACAACAGCGCTTTTCATAAATAGCAGGTCTTTTGAACAATTGTTCTTGAGGTTGCTTGGCTCTTTCTCTACTTGTTTCCAAAACCATCTCTTATATCTCTTTTCTGTGTCTTTATTTTGCCCTCCTCCACCTATTCTTCAATCTTTCCCTCTCCTTTCTCAGGAACTCCACCTTCAGCTCAGGCTGGCTATCAATTTTTTCGCTTTTTTTTTTATACTTCCTGGTTCTTCTCTTTCGTTCTTCCACTAATAGCTTTTCACTAGCCATTATGGCCTAAAATGCATTTCATTATGCAGTCAGTGTGCTTTTCTGATGGATAAGCATAAGCAAATGATGGATAAAGATAAGCAACACCTTATTACATAGTGAGTACAAGAGGATATGAAAGTAAGATTCAATTTAAAACATAAAGCTATTTTATGGTAATTGCTTGAAATTCAACACATGAAACTGAATAACAGTAATATCAAATGTTTAGGAAGTAATATCACTGAAGTAAATATACACTAAAATGAGGAATAATGCATTTCAGTGGCATTTGTCAACACCATCTTAGTGAGAGTCAACACCGTCAGACACAAATCCTGACGGAGTTGACGTCTGACGGAGTTGACAAAATACCATATTTCCCCTCAAAACACACGTGCTCATCACAGGAGCCATCTTGTTTATCACTGGTTGCTTGTGACCTCTATAATCTACTTAAGTTAAGAATTTATTACTGAAAATATGATACAAATCGTGCATTTCAGTAATGACGGTGTTGACACACTATGGTTGTGACATGCAAGGTATCAACAAATAGGTATGAAATATATAGAATCTAAAAGACTTAGCAGAGCTAGCATGGTCTCATAGCATTAGCAAGAACAAGGAAGTGATAAACGGGTCCTCAGAGTTTTAGCAGCCTTCAATTATTCCTGATTTTTTTTATTTAAAAAAAATGTCTGACGGTGTTGACAAAAACCCCGGACACAAGTTAAATCGTCTAAAAAGCAAATGAAAATCTGTTTTAAACTGTAACTTTTGATACCTATTAAAATATTTACTGAACTACTAACAAATAGTAAGTATAATGGTTAATTTTGCATTAGTTTTAATTCTTTTTAAGCTATTGTAATGTAATACCACCTGCTTTCGGACAAGGACTTTTACAGGCACTGGTCACATATTACATCATTTTTAATTTAAAAAAATGTGAAACAACATGAAATAAATAATTTGGTGTGCTCAAGTTGTCTTGTTAGTATTCTGGTTAAATTTATGAATAATATTATATAAATGTTTTACCAAAAAACTGTGTTTTATCTGGTGGACATGTTTTGTCCCTGATCTCAAGAATCACTG
>JALXJV020000010.1:491085-668727 GCA_024633595.2 Lepomis macrochirus | reverse complement strand
AGCAAAGACTAGCATGCGACCGTTAGCATACCTGACCTATACTGAATGCTGAAGTTTAGCTTACCTTAAAAGTCGAAGAAACGTCCTCAGAGTAAAGCCAAAAGGTTGTTGAGATATCCTGGGTCTGCTATTAAAAGCCAGCAAAGACATTCAAAGGCAAAGCAGGAGCAGCTCCAAACAAGTCCAAACTCTCCGGTTGTCTCGAAGCTACAACCTTGAAACGGACAGCGCGTTTGCATTTGAAAATGGACTGAACCATCACGGGAGACGGGGGAGTTTGCTTGATTCAAAAAAAACCATCGTGAATAAAAACATTAATATCAAATGAAAAAATGCCTCCGTGTTAATATTTTAGCTGACAAATGAACTTATGTGTGTTTCCCTTTGCTTTTTTACCAAGATCAGGCTGAATAAAAGCACCTGATGCACACCCCTGGCTGGAAATTACATCCCGTGCTCCGGTCACGGAAACCACAGGGAAAAATTTATATTTGAATTATTTAAAAAAAACCTTTACAGCTGTCTGACAGACTGTAACATTTAAAAGTGAACTGCATTGAATTATATATGTTTTTCTGTTGAGTAAAATATATTTATCTTTGAAAACTGAACGTGATCCATGACATTACTACATATCCCATGATCCCTTGCTTGACAAACACTTCCTGCATTTATCGCGTTTGGAGAACTCACTGTAGAGAAGTCACTGTAGACAACAAGGTAGGTAATAAATGCGTTTACAAACTTTTAAATACAGCTTAAATGATTTAAAATCTCGTATGTGAATGAGTGCGTAATAAATTAGGTTATTCCCATATTTCAACGTAGCATTTCAGAAAACTTGTAATGTTAATTACAAAGACAACTAAAAATTAATTTAATACACTTAATGTAAGTAATCAACTGTCACATTTTCAAGGTGATGTATCTTTTTAAATGTTTACTTTCATCATGTGTAGTGTTTTTGGGATGTTTTTTATTTGTAGTATATTAATTGTGCAATGAATTAAATACAGCAATAATGGCATCTCCCATGAAGTTCCCCAAAACAGAAGAAAAAGACATTCAAGAGTTAACCAGGGCTTGTCAACTGCTCAGTGTAAGTATTAAAGGAAACCTATGCTATGTTTAGCTCTGTGACTCCTGTTTGACAGCTTTGCATAATTTAAAGTTCCAAAAACTATTTTATATTCTTAGACTAGCTCTTCATATAAGGCTTCATTTCTGCCTCTCAAGTCTCTGTAAGGCCCCCCCTCACAAACTCACTGTCCAAGATTTGAAGTTTGTTAGCAGGCTGTTGTTGTTGCTGGGTTGAACAGGCAAACTGAGCCGTTGTTGGGTCAGTGCTGTGTGGGAGCCAATCCTAGAAGAACCTCTTTAAACAGAGGATTCAGAACAGGAGGAAATATGAGGTTTTGCTCATATGGATTTCTTTTAAATACTTTAATCTATTTTTTTTTATACTTTGGGCACGTTTAACAACAACATCTTTATGAAATTGTAGACAAGTCATAAAATGTGCAGGGCTCGAGATTAACGGCGTCCTATTGTCCTGGGGACGATAGAAAGTGTGTTTAGGACAAACATAAATATTCTCCAGGACGCTTACAGGACAAAAGCCATTTTTTGTGTGTGTTAATTTATTACTATCCTATTAGGCTACTTAGAAAATGCCAAAAATAACCAACCAAGCGCTGACTACAACAGAGCACGTCTTTTCATGCTGTTACTACAATTACTATCACTGGCCGGCTACTCACCTGGAGACTTGTTCAATTAAATTTTTTTTATTAGTCATTGGATTGAAACACTCGGCTAACGGCTTGCTACTACTAACTACTAGCTAACGGGCGCTAAGTTACCCCAGCTATGTGTGTGTATATCAGCTAAAGCATACATTTGGATTTCAATATATTTGTGGTTTTTTTTCTTAGTCAGTCTAATTTAGGGCGACCAGACTTTCATGTTTTCTGGGGACAGTCCCTGCTATTGGTAGCCTGTGTCCGTCTGGAGCCATGCCCGTAAATGTTCCCATATTTCACTGTGTGTTAAAGACCAAAGCCCATGTTTTTCCTCCTCCCCACAATACTTTTAACATTAACGTTACTGTTGAAGCCAATAAAACCGTTTCTTTATAAAGTTAAACCATTTCTTTGTTTTTAAATGAAAGTTTTTGTTATTTAAAGTGACGACCAAGCGGCCAGAGGCAACAGTGAGGTGACAATCAATTTAAGCCTCTCAAATCAACACTTCACTTGCCTTTAAGTAAAATTCACAGATATAAAACACTCAAAGCTTATATTACAATGTTAATTTAAACATTATTATCAGTATTAAAAAAGCATTTTTCAAAGGCTTACGCAGGCTGCTACCGCTCGCATCAGCGTGTCTTTACCTTACACCTAGACTAATCAAGGCTTCAACACAGAACATCATGGTCAATCCTAAAATCCAATCACAAACAAAATAACGACACAGAAACAACTTGATTTTGGGAAGGTTGACATTCACTTTAGGACGGTTCAAATTGTTTTTCAGGACGGTTCAAGGACGGAGGTGAAAAAAGTTAGTCAGGTGCCCTGATGTGGAAAACCATAATAATAATCATCCTTTATATGTGTTGCTATTTTTGTTGTCAGCATTGGCCTGATGTTTGAGAAACTTCAAAATTGAAAAAATATTACTTTATGATCATACAAACAGAACTATATGTACATAATGAGTACTACACTACAAAGCAATGCTTTGATACATCCCAGTTCTCATAGAAATGTGCCATAACACTGAGCATGCAAACTGGAATCCATGTCTTGATGAGTCAGGGCTGTTATGACTGATTGGTGTATTATAATATATTATTAATACCTTATGTCATTAATATCATTGCTACATGTGTTTTGAACAGAGTCTAATTATTTACTTTTCTACAATGGTGATTCTATATTTGTTTGACACGTATAAACATTAATTATATTATTAATAGAGGTGGACATAGATTAATTTTTAAATCTAGATTAATCTTACTGTAGTATTGAAATTAATCTAGATTAATCTAGATTAAAATGGCTCATTTGAATTCTGCCGAAGGCATTTAAAATATGTGTGCAAACGGGTTTCAAGCCAGGTTTCAAGCCAGGTGTCACATTAGACCAGGGGCTCATCTCCTGTTTCCAAAATGCATCACAAACTGCTTGAGAAAGCAGAAAGAACATGATTTATGAAAATAAATCATGTTCAATAAGATGTACTTGTGTGTAGCGTGTGATGTGCTTTGCGTTTAGGTGGTACTTGAGACTGGAAGAAGTCCTACAGTAAACTAATTCCACATTGCACAAGGTGCAAACAAACATAGTCTAGTTGAATTTTCCATCGGGAAGCTTCTTAAAAGAACATTTTCCCAGAAGCAAACCCGGCGGTTCTAGTTTCTCATGTTAACGCAGCACGTTAACGCCGATAACGGCTCACCTCTAATTATTTGTATTATTTCTTATTTACAGTACACTATCCAAGACTCTGCCGTTCCCAGAGACCAGGTCTCTAAAGACAGCATGGAAACACATGCAAATGTGCTTGACATGTTAGTCAGAGAGCGGAGGCTGAGACGGGCTGCAGAGCAGCAGAATTCATTTTTGAAAAAAAATATGGAAGACATGAAAAAGAAAATAGAAGTGCAGGAGGCTTCCTGTAGCTTTGCTAAAGATGGTAAGTGTTTCTGCTTAATTGCACTTCACCAAATGTCAAAGATAAAACTGTTACGGTACATGACACACAACAGTTACACAATTGCTTTGTTAAAAGTTTGTCTGTTGGCTATTGCTGTATCTATTTTTAGGAAAAACACCTAAAATAACAAACCCAAAATAAATCAGTAACATCTCCCCAACCATTAGGCCTAGATGCATAATTCTGGTCTCCTTTGAAATGTCAGAAACAAAGGAATATAAATCCATTGCATATTAACATATTTATTTTACAATTTCAGACTACATGGACATGAAATACAAAAAAATATGATATTTTCATTCTCACCTGCTAAACATGCTATATTTTAATGCAATAAATCACCAAAACCGTCATAAGGTACATTATAATGCACCTGATTATCTTGTAATACACCTGGAACACAACTGCAACTGTAAATTTGATGAAAAGAAACTGATATACAACAGTTATTACACAATTTTTTAAAAATATACCAGGCGAATGTCCATGTTTTGACCATATTTACTGTTTATATGTCACTTTTCTTGGGAGTTATCTTTATAACACTATTTCTCGCCATACAACCACATTCCAAATAGCATAAAGCTTCCAAAACATTGGAATGTTGATAAAACCAATGATTATAAATGACCAAAAGCACTCCTGTGCTTTAAAGGCCCACAGCTTGAGAACAGAACATCCTACAGGACTGCAAGTGGCCTCTTTGTTTTCCTCTTCTTCATCTATAACAACTTACAAAATAACTTATTGTTAAGCAATGGGATATGCTAATTCAGCACAATTTTAAAATAAATATCAGCACAAAAATGTGCATATTGAAGAATGTTAAATATGCAGAAATATATACTTTACACACAACTATCTTTCTAACGCTGTGTGAATTATGCGTGTATTATAGATAGTTTTCATATTGTTACATAGCATTATAAAAGTATTAGTATGAATGAAAAGCAGCATCACAAATCATGTTTCTTGTCTACATGTTCTTCTTGTCTACACTTGTGCAGACACTACTGAGGCAAGCACTCAAACTGAGGAGGAGACAGAAGATTAATATATTTGTGTGTTCATGTGTTCATGAGTTATTGTTCTTTTGTTCTGCTTGTTGATTATTGTTAAATAATAAATGTTATATGTTCCTTGTTCCTTGTCTGTTTCTTTTGATGATATATAGTTGGTTGTTATGGGAAGCAGAAAGATCGGAAGGATTGGAGAGAGAAGTAGAGGGGAAACGCTTTACAGAAAAGTTTTATTACACCTGTATGAATTTATGGAAGAAAGACCTAACATTCCAGTCCAAAATGATTTTGTCAAATTTTATTACTTTGAAGTTGAGTCCAATATTTGGAAATCTTCCACTTTCAACACATCCCTGTAACTTAGTACATCTAGCATGGCTTCCATCGGTAAAGTGCGGGGGTGGCCGATCGAGACCTCACTCGGGGACCTTACGCGGGACGTCGGCGGGGCGCCTGGGACGACTCTCGCGTGCCTCCCGCGGGGCGGAGGGGCGACTTGCGCCGGGGGGCTTGGACCCCGTTTACAACTGCTCGCAGTTCTAGTTTCTATTGTGTTCATTACTGTAGATGTGAGTATTTATCCGCTAGGGGTGGGAATCTCTGGGCACCTCACGATTCGATTACGATTCAAAGTGCTGCAGTTCGATTATCGATAGATCTTGATGCATCATGTTTTTCTATACAGGATCCCTGGATAATTACTAAGCATTTAATTTTTTACCATTTAAATCCAAAAGAAACATTTCCTTATAAGCTTAAAAGGACTAGTTTGCGTTCCTTATTTACTTCATTAACCTCAGCTCAATGGTCCCTCATTTCAATAACAACCAGCTGTCAGACTCCTCTGAAAACTGAAAAATAATTAAGAGGATGCACAGTATGTGTACAGGACAGAGCTGTACACCAGTTTAGTCTAAGCTTGTACCTGATGTTCTCAACACTTGACTTGTAGGTTAGTTAGTAATGACATACAGCTGATAATTAATATTACTTGCTTACTAATTTATTTAGTTTATGGGGGCAGACTTATAAATCAATATTTTGATTTTCAAAATGATTTGGATAGTAGAACCCTTTCCTGTATAAACTACACTACAGAATCCCTGAATGCATTGTTAAAAAAGCTTACAATTACAGTCTAGACAACTAAACATGTAAACAATTCCACATCTATAATTTTTGCTGCTATGTGCATCTTTTTCAGCCTGTAAACAGAGAGTGAGAGAATAAGCATGTGTATTTTTCCTTACACATAATCTGCCATAATAATTACTTTCAATGTAGCATAATGACATCGAGTTTCTCTTTATCAGCACTCTTTAATTCAATCCAAAGCTATGGGAAAAAAGTTCTCAACCACCAGCTGGCTCTAAAACGGGAGAGGGCAATGAAAAATGAGAGGGTTAACAAGTGATAATTGTTTTCGAGAGAGGAGAAGTGATAGCAGCTACTTTTATTTAAGTATTTTTACGTGATAAATGACCAACTCATCATCATTACGTACACTCCATTGTTTGTTCTACATGCTTTTTGGTGGACTCAGGTCAGATGATTATTTAGTTTTTTGGTGCTGCAGTTTTGTTAAAAGGGGAGTTGCAGAGCGCCTTCTGGTAGGAAAACAATGCAACACTCACAATGTTTGTGAAGGATCTGTCTTTCCATTTATGTTTTGATCTTTAATCGGCTGTTATAAACACCAATACAGATTTAAATGCAATTGGCTCATATTGGCCAACAATATCAGTAGCTCTATTAGTTATCAATGGAACGTGAGAAGGAAAAAAGAAAAAATTTAAACAAGTTTAAACCTTGTTTTACAGAGACCAGCAAGAAACTAAGAGGGCGCTGTCAAAATGGTTCACTGGGGCAAGAGACAGAGGAGGACACAGGGCATCTAGAATGCACCAAAGGTTGTCTGCAGTGTAAGCAATATTCGAGAAGGTTAAAGTTGTTGCTTTTTACTGTCTGCCATGTATTTCCTATTCAAATGCATTCAAAGCTGTCCAAAACACTCAGACATTAGTTTTTCAAAGAGGGATTTCATACATTTTATGCAAGTTGCATAATATCTCCCAATGTTATATTATTATAACTAACGTTTTCCATGGCTGGTCGCATATTGTTTAGACTGAAATTTGTTTTTTAATGTAGCTTCAAAATGTAAATGCTGCTTTTATACGTAGAAAGCTTGTGCAAAGCTCTACCAACTACTGTAATGGTATAAACCTGACATAATATGATGGGTAGTTAAATAAAAGTGAAATTTTAAGTGTCATTGTGTGCTCTAATACTTTCTGCCATGGTCATTTTTAGCTTACTTTTTATATTTTCGATTTGCCTGGTGATGGATTATAAGTCTAACCGTGTGGGGGGACAAAGGAGATGGTCCAATGGGAAAAGTGGTATGGCATACCCTCTCAAATCAGCTGTGAACAAATTTGAAAAACTTTTTGGTCAGTTAGGTTTGTAACATAGACCAGGGGGTTGGCAACACAAGGAATGGTATAAAACGGTATGCACAATTAATTCACAAGAGAAAATGTTTAGGTAGCTGAAGTTGTGGCTTTAATTATACCCTTACTGTAATATATGTTGAGATCTAGTTTAAAACCTGTGAACAAACCCACATGCAACCCATATTCCAGCCCGTGTTATCCCCATGTAGTACCCACATAGAACTTAAAGCTGGGACCGAGATGGGTCTTGCTTATGTTGCCCAGTTAGGGCCCACCTAAGACCCAGTGTAATCCTTCATATAACCCATGTGGGCAAATGACATGGGGCCATTATGGAACCCGTGGACAATCCCATATAGGGCCCATATTTTAGCCCATTTACTACACACATGGGCCCCACATATGACTGTATTTACGTTTATCCTTAGCCAGCAGTTTCAAATATGACTCAATGTCGCCCGCTCTGGCCCCAGGGACGCATTTGACTATGGTCGCTGGTTTCGCTAGCTTCACGTTTCGCAAAATGGAGCTGCCAATTATCAGAGTTGGTTCCTCAACGGGTGTGTCGCTGAGTGGGGAAAATCTGTTAGAAACGGGAAGCGAATGGTGGTGCCCAGTGAGATTTGAATGCTTACGACTATTCCTCCTTCGGACAGTTACCCAGCCACCCTTTCCTGCCTGCTCAGGAAATGCCGGGGAACGGCTACCAGAGGCTAACTCAGGCCGGTCCGCACCGATTACCGGGGACTGGCTAGCTACAGTAGGCTGATCTACCAAGGTGCGGAGCTGGATTTCTAACTCACTGAGCCTTGCCTCCATGTCTACAAATAAACTCCACTTGTAACACGTACCATTACCGCTAAAGGAGGCAGAGGAGTAACTGAACATCTGACACACCGAGCAAGAGAAAGCAGGAGAGAGAGAGGGAGAAGGAGAAGCCATCGTTAGCTGCTAAGCTAAAGTCGCTAACTGCTAAGCTAAAGTACGGTAGCGTTGGCTACCAAAACTTTTGAAAACTATGAGATCGAACAGCAGTCACTAAAGATGGAAAGAACTGTGAGTGCTTAGGCAAACTTACTGTAAGAATAAGTGTTTAGCGGACAATTGGCTGCTCTACTGACAAATCTAACAATTATATCTGGTATTTAGCGAGAGCAGCAAACACACTACCAACACACAAGCACTGGAAACGGAAATGAGTCAACACGCTTACGGCAGTACGTCAGCACGTCAGTACGTCAGCACGTCCATGTACCTCTGATGATGCAGGAGGACATCACCAAAACTGTCCAATCAGTGAGCTGAGTTAACTCTAGTGCATAAGTTTGGCTTTTGTTACTGGAGAAATTAAGAAAACATATTTCCAATTTATTCTCACTATAAACGTTATATTGCACATTTTATCTCACCAACTGTGTCTAATTGTAAGAAGATTAAGGCAATTGTCCATGATCCATTTTTGCTGTTTTCAATTCAGAAGATAAATCTCTTTATTGCCTGTGTGCTCTCTCTCTCACATGCTGCAGCACACACACAAACTGAAAGTACATCATTTACAGTCAGAGAAATACACAGTTTTCAACTGCCCAGCTCGTAGTTCATCTCTCATTGCCCCATCTATGTCAGGTATGTCTATCAGCAGCTTAGAGCCCAGACACAGAGTTAACTAAATTGTGCAAACATGGGTTCAAGATTAAATGTAACCATTAGCCAGCTGATAGTTTAAATATGGGTGATTCATAAATTCAGTTGTTTTTTCTCTTAAAGGGGTGGTATTATGCTTTTTTGGCTTTTTCCCTCTCCTTTATTGAGTTATAAATTTTTTGTGTATGTAATAGGTTTGCAAAGTGAAAAAGCCCGAAGTCCAGCCCAAAGGGAGTTCCCATCTCCCACAGAAAGCTGTGCTCAGAACCGCTTGAAAACAGCTCGTTTGTAGTCCAGCCCTTCACTTTACTTGTGACGTCACAATGAAAATGCATCATAAAGCTTGCCAAGCGGCTGGCGGGGTCAGGTACGCCCTCAAACCAAGCTAGTCTGAGCGGAGGCCCTTTGGCTCGACTCACCTTTGTTTGGTTTTCCATTGTAGAAATGTTGCACCTGTACCTGCTTCCAGGTACTTTTTTTCGTATCACCTCACCTCCATCGAGGTTCCAAGCGAGCTGAGGGAAACTAAAATGTAACGTGAAGACACGACAGACTGCTCATTGGTCAGAGAGAATATTCACTATTCACTGAATCATCATTGCGCCAGACAAGAGGCCATCAACAGAAAGTTTTATATTTTACAGTTTTCACATGGATTTTGATCACTAAATCCACTTTTGAGAAGTTTTGAGGTGAGAATTAGCTGTGTAGATTTCCAATATTCACAGTTTTACGAGAAGTGATGGCGAAACAAAAATGTGCTTGAATAATTTTGAGTTGAGGAGCTCCGCAAGTGGCCACGGAGGATGCCTGTGCCAACCCACGGGAGGAGCGTGAGGCCGGCCAGCCGCCCGCTCACAAAGCCCTCTGCTCCCGCCGTCACACAGACCACTGCAGCAACAACGGCAGAGGAAAACATAGCTGGGAGGTTTTCATACCGCTTAACTATCATTGAGTAATATTGAAACGTTCTAACTTAAAAAAAGAGAAAGCTGTGTGGATCGCTGGTGTGTGTCAGTTGTGTGTGGTGTAGCTATGACGACGAGCTACATACTATCTCTGGGTACTATCTGCAATGGAAAACAGAACAGGGCTGAGTAGAGTTGTGTCTATCGATTTGTGCTATGGAAGCATTTTTAGTAGGGATGAGCAAGTACAGCATTATCTGTATCTGTTAACCATATGAATTATCTGTATCCGTATCTGTACTCGGACTGGGCGGGGCCTATCCTTGAAGTGGGCGGGGTTTAATCCAAAAGTGGGTCAGGTTGTCTTGAAATGGGCGGGGCTTTAACCAGTATGTTGTTTTAAGCATGCAATTGATGTGGGTTGATCAGAAATTGGTATATTTATTACTGATTAGAAAACTATTTACATGACAGCATCAGCATTGAGCTTCAGATCAATGGTTTTGATCATGATAACGACAACAAACTATATACAGAACAAGTTTCGCAACAATGAATACAACACATGCGTTGCAATTATTAAGTAAAATGTAATGAACAAGAGTTTTCATACTCAACATACTCAACTTTCTTTTTTTAACTTTTATTTTTTTATGATCAGTGTGATTTTTTTTTTGGTTCTTTTTTATTTTTTGTACCACAAAGCAGGATTTGGGCTTATCCAGGTAACTTCAGGGTTAACCCTGGCAGGAAGGTGGTTCACTTCTTACCAGGGTAGATCTCCATGGTAACTTATGCTGAAGGCTAACCTGCTCCGGAGCAGGTTATGTTCCAGAAAAGAGATTAACTCTGTGAAAACTCGCATACTGACCAATCAGCTTTCTGGAAAATGACATCACCATCTGTAGGAAATCCCACAGACTGTTTTAGCCAATGGGGTGCTTTATGTTTATGTCTAACCCTAACCCTAACCCTGAACATAATACCACCTCTTTAAAAATAACAAAAAGAAACACCAGAAGGATCAGATCTATAAGAAGTATCAGTAGAAATTACTACCATTAAAATTTTGAGTGGTTTACACATAATCATTGGCAAGATCCAATCGATCGCTGATTTGCACCTGATCACAGCCTGTGTTCAAAATTGTGTAGTGTGAACTAGGCTTTACCTGACCACCCATATGTTTACTTTTTTACGTTCTTTGGTCTGGACCAAATGAACCACAAACAGGTTCCTTGTTTTACTGGGAGTCGGCCACCATCAGAGAGTTTTCAACCAACAAACTGGCTGGCTGGCTGGGATACTCTGTTATTGAGAGTCGTTTGAACTGGCAAAATTGATTATAAGAAATAAGAAGCCTACATTTTTCTACTTCAGTTTGGATTCAAGAAACTGTCTGCAGTCATTATACAGTATATTTAAATATACTGGGGTAGAGCTTAGCAAAAGACTTAGTTATGTATTTTAATGCAATGGCAAGTAGTAAAAGTGCTTTAAAAAGATCCACTGGGATGAACTTCTTTTCCTCTCTGCTCATTTGGGAATGCACAAACCCTGAACAAGCTCTGTAGGCCTATATGAAATCCTGACATCACTTCTTAGAAAGTACACTATATTTGTAAAAATGCTGTGTTGTCTCCACTGACACAGTTGAATGTGAAAGTATTTACAGCATTTTATCTTATTGTGTGGCCATTCACAAGCTGTTTTAAAATGTTATAAATTGATCTGCACAAAACTTTTATCTGAAAATTAACTGATACAATGTTTTCAATTAGCAAATATGGGAGCACAGTGGTGGGTGTGGCTTTTTACTAAGAATGCATAAAACTTCTGACTAGATTTATGAATTCATTGCCCTTTAACTTCTTAATTGCTACTTTATCTACTTGTCAGCAGATATACAGAGACCCAAATCCTCTATTACTGGTACAGTCAGGAAACACAGGGCCATTGTCAAGTTCAGTTTGGATTTAGATGTTAGTATTCTGTGGGGCAAAAAAGTCATCCAAAGAACTCCTGGATAGGGACACTGTCTATAATTAAAATTATCAAGCAAATTCTATGCCTTTTAGATTTCAGTTTTGACTTTGACCTAGTCTGGGTCAGACAACCTGTCCTAAATTCTAAGGGTGAGCTCATTAGTGTACCACTCATCTGTCTTGTGCTGACACAGTTTGAAAATGATTACATAAGGTGTCTGGAGGATTAGCAATCAATGGATGAAAGTTTTGCTCTTGCTTTTAAAACAAATCTGTTCATCACCATACAGTCAGTGTTTTCACTAAAATGATCTATACCTTGTTGGGATTTGGTAAGGGCAGGACTGGCTCTCCGTTCGCTGCGCGTAGAATAGGCAGGCGTCTATTTTTTATGGAAGACGTGTTAAGCAGCAGAGCAGATGAGCCGGGCAGGAAGTCAGACACAGAAACGGCAAAGAGAATCCGGTCGATTTTTAAAATAAAATACCTTGTGCAGTCTCCCGATCATATATCAACAAAAACACAGTTAAAACAGACCAAAAAGGAAAACAATTTAACTATTTAGTCTTCTTAACCATGGTAGAAGCACTGCAACAAGTCTAACTGCAAATACTGGCTTCTCACAAGATTTCAGAGCAACAATTGTCCTTGAGCAAAACTTCTGTTTCTGGTTAAAAGCTAAGGTTGTTTTCTTAAGACAGAGCTTGTGTAATAATCTGTTTCTTCTCATCAAATTTACAGTTATATTATTATAATCTACCTTTTGATGGTTTTGATGGTTTATTGGATTAATTACCAGGCGAGAATGAAAATATCATTTTTTCTGTATTTCATCTCCATGTAGTCTGTAATAGTAAATTAAATATGTTAATGGATTTATATTCCTTAGCGTCTGACCTTTCAAAGGAGACCAGAATTATGCATCTAGGCCTATGGTTGTGGAGATATTACTGATTTATTTTGGGTATGTTATTTTAGGTGTTTTCCTAGAAATAGGTGCCAGGGTTAAAATTAACAAATGTGGAGGATGCTTTGGTTCATGTAATGCTGTTGTTGGTTTGAACACAGCTTTAGTCAGATATGGTACTCTGATGGTAAATAAGATGTTGGTTAAGTTGAGTCGGTATTAACTTAATTGAGTTGGTCCGTATTTGCATTAAAGGGGTGTGTTCGACCTGCAGGCAGAGTTTTTTTGCAACGTTGCATGTCCCTTGTTTTCCCCAAAAGAATGTACGTTGATTTTGTCAGGACATGATGAGATTAAAGACACGTTAACAACCAAATCTAATATCGGGGCATCCAACAAATCACAGGGAGGCTTGCTGGCATCACATTGAGTAAATTTGTAGTTATCTTCACAGTGTTCTTACTGTAGTCTAATTCTTTATTATGTATTTTATGAACTTCTTGTATGTGTAATATGATTAAGATGCAATGGTACAACTATGAGGTCCATTGTAATAAAATAACAATGGAACCAGCGGAGGGATGTAATAATACGAATATTAAACTACAAGTAAAAAAACATTATTATCCGACATTATAGTCATACATTTATGAGAAAATTTCACTTTGCAAGGCTGCAGCATCACACGCACACCTCTGCTGTGCATTTGGCATTCAGTGGAAAAATATATTAGACTTTGCATCGAATTCAGCAGTTAGGATATACTCGTGAGTTTAGCCCACAATCACGATCATGCATCTCAGAGATTTTGTCGTGAATTGGGCATATTCAGAATTAAACACCCGATTGATTTTAATTTCAGGGAATTTTCAGTTTTGTTCTTGTAAATTTGCCACTTTCATCTAGGAATTCTTTTCTCGGTTATTAACCCTCACCCTTTCTCCCTATTTTTCGGACACATAAAATAGTCAATCAAAATATGTGAAAACACCTAGGAGAATTAAATTATTGCCTACAGATGGGCTACATCTCAGAAACTGGCCTATTAATTAATTAAGATCTCCTCCCTAAAAACCCAGGGGCTGCAGGGCTCACTGTATGAATGTAATGCTGTAACTTCATTTCAGCTGCAAAATATTTTATCAAGTGGTATGTATTAATAGCCTTCTTCTTATAATAAACACGACTATGTGTGTGTAGTCCACGTATACAGGGTAACCTGGAGTTAACCACGAACATAACCGGCTCGAAGCAGTTTAGAGATGCAGCGTAAATTGCCATGGCAACAGACCTCAGGTAAAACCTACCCACGTTTTGTAGTACGGGTAATCAGGAAGTTTAGTCACAAAGTTAGTCTTGAAGCTACCTGGATAAGCCATTTACCTCACCTCATAGTACAGAACACTGACTTTGCCTTCACTGGTAGAACCTAAGACTGAATTTGCCTTAATGAATGTGTTAAAGTCTTGTTTGTTGAATTAATGTAATTATTGATTCTTCTGTTATGCGCTTCACAAACACTGAACCCATAAGTCATTATAAAACATTTGAATAAGAATCACTGATAGATAGCTGAGTGGACTTGTTAACTATAAATCAGTGGACCAACTTGCTTGACATTTTAATGGTATAATAATGAAGACTTTATTCAGCAGAAAAGAGCTTGATCAAATTAAAATTAGTTAAAATTAACAGGAAATCATCAAACAGCTTTCGTTAAGTGACACAGCTTCATCATCATAACACTGTTGACTCTTCTATTAACCTCTCCATTAAGTGTGCTATGTTTCCACATAAAATGAAACTGAACTGTGATCCTTGAGCAGGAGACTCTTTGTTGCTTCTAAATCCCAGCTAATAACTAAAGGTTACTGGGGTTTAATGGCCAGGGCTGTGGAAAATCTTTGTTTCTTCTGTTAAATCTGTTATCAAAATTTATGCAAATGTATTTTTATGTATCTTGTTCCTTTTTCTTAATGGCTTCATTGTAAATTCATCACATTTAGAGGACTAACACTGTGTGTGTGTGTGGGCGTGTCCTGGATCACCCCCACCTGCATCGCTCCGCACCTGTGGCTCATCATCAATCAACCCCAGCAGTTATAAGCCCTGGTTCAGCCTTCACTCTTCGCCACTTTGTCAGTTTACTTCCAGTGGTACGTTGCTCTGGCCAACCTTGCAGTTCTGTGAGTATGTTTTTTGTGACCTAGTTTGACGTCTTGTTTTTTTCATCTGCCACAGTTCCTCCCGTATGCGGAGTCTCTGCCTGCCGGCCTGCCCGTCCACCAAGTTGCCAGCCAGTTTGCTCACTGCCCGCCAGCCTGCCTGTCTACCCAGATCACACTCCTGAACGCCTTGTCGAATCCTCTCTGCCTCCAGAACCCCTGAACTTCCCTGAGCTCTTAAATAAACCTTGCCAGTGAACTATTACTCTTCCTGTGTCCGCCTCTGAATCCTTTCTGTGTAACCTAACAGGTACGGTATAGAAAACTTGTAAAAGTAGGGAATGTTCTGGTGTAAGTAATGAACGTAAGATTGCACTCACCTAAGTTTAGTTTATGAGGCAGACAAGACCACAAAGCTAGTCAGCGTTCAGACAACTAAATCAAAGTTGAAGCAGAGAGTCCCTCTCTAAACTAACTTACTGTTCACCTTTATCTTTCTCTTGCAAATAAGTTTGGCTAACCGAGCCTGCCAGAACATGCACAGTACAGTGTAGTTACACTTGTGTTTGATATCTCAATATATCTGCTGTGACAAGTCTATTCACTTGCACAGTGTCCTTGTCTAAGCTTGAATCTAAAATACTAAGCCACAAATTTCCATAAATCTTTACTTTTTAAAGATATTTGACCTAGTGGTGGAGGCATTACTAAATTTGTGTGGTATTGGGCTACTAGGTGCAGTTAGGGCCATTACACTAGAATGATATTTAGTGATTTTACTCCTGTAGCTGCATGGCTTTGTTGCCATGTCATGTTGAAGATTTCCCGGATTGCTGACCACAGTAGTGTTTAGATTTATTAGGTCTGGTGTTGTGCTCACTAAGGGTCTAGGGGGGCCGAAACAACTGACCATCAGACTTTTGTTGACAGTTCTAACAATGGGGACGTCAGTCTTCAACATAGCTAGCCAGTTCCAAAGGTAGGGTAGGCAAGTTGCTTCTAAAACACTTTGTCATATTTGTTGAAACTGTCTGTATACACCAATGCATATTAAAAACTTATGTGCACTGAAAAAGAATATAAAAATCGGCTGTCTGTAGTCCTCTAAGGGCTTCAGTAAACACAGCCACTCGTTCCATTCGGACCGAATGGAATGAGTGGCTGGCTGACTGTCCTCTCCTACTCCTACTCCTACTCTGCTACAAGAGCTGCCCCAACGCGCGCACCCGGTCAGCTCGCTCAGACCTGACGAGCAAAGCGGTCCGACCGGAGCTAATATCTGCGTGGCTTTTCAACGATAGTGACAACTGAGAAACTCCGAGGGGCTGACACAGCGTGGTGGCTTTATTTCTGCTGGACAGGTAATCTGGCTTTTATCATTTTGATGGTAATTTGTTCATCGCTAGCAAACGCAGCTACCTATGCATAGAGCTAACGGTAGCTAACTACTTAGCATACAGCTAACTGTTGCTACGATTGCAGGCTGGTGTAGGAGCCAGAGTAGAGACGATGAGTAATATCCAGCTGTAGGTGAGCTGGAAAACAGCAGTGCGAGCTGTGTTTTCCGACGCTAACATTAGGTAAGACAATGTAAGTGTAGACTGCGCCAGTGTAGTTATTCACCATATAGGTTTATTGTTATAGGTCCTATGTTTATACCTAACTTTACGTTATCTTTACACCTTGTATCTAATCGGTTTGTGTGATTATCTTGTGTCTGCAGTTGATGTTTGACTGTATGCTACTTTTACAAATGTGGTGATGTAGCTGTGTGTTTGTAGTTATGAGAGACATGTCAACGTTAGTGTACATAAACAATGATGGCTAAAGGTCCCCAAGTATCTGTGTTTCTGGTATACAAGCTACCTATAATACAGTTTGACATTGTTCATCGCTAAACCTACTGTGTGAAAACCTTTTGTAATGCTGCTGTTACTTGTTGTCATTACTTATTTTACCAGAAGTAAAAAAAGTCCTGTATGTGTTATTTCTACTGTGCCCTCAGGTCACCTGCAGATTTGGAGTCTTTCATAGCCCTGTGCTTCTAACCAGTATACACTGAAAGGACCACGCTGGTTGGCCTGGATCACAACCACCATGTCCACAATCCAGCCAGGAGAAAAGCTGATGACCCTGTTCAGTATGTTGCATTATGAGTACTCCTATACATTTTACTCAATACATTTATAAGTGATGAGTCAAAAATATTAAACAGTATGAGGAATACAGATAGATGGTGTTGATTTATTGTTTTGATTGCATTTTATGTGGAAATGCTAACTGCTCTATAAGGGAGTAATGTCAGGTATTACAAACTTTTCACTAAGCTGATCTTCCTTTGTGTATTATCAGGTAAGCAAGGTGTACAACAAAAAGACATCCAGAGTGCTCTCCTCCTCCTTCGATGACAGTTGCCTACTACTGAGGAGATGCTTAGAAGCAGAACCTCCCTCTCTACCCTCCTGGGAATAAAACTAACAATGTACAGGTATTCATCCACACAGTGGAGGGAATTATTTGTGTAGCATTTAGTGACATTACATTTTACACCCTGCTAGGATTAAACCTCTGTATTGTCCTAATGGATCAGGAGAACAGTTGCATATCTTCTAGAAACAGCAACTCAGTATCACGACTCTGTCTCTAAATGTGCCACGTTGCCACACTACAAACTGTCTGTATGCTGCCAGACTGAACTGTCTGTTACTCTGTCCTGGGTCTGAAGGTCAGCCATGTGTGGTGCATGGAAACACTGTAGTCTGGATGTTGTCCACAGTCCTTAGATTCTGGTCTGTAACTCCAAATGGGAAAGATCTGTGTAACTGCAAAGAACATTCATCAACATGATCAGATATTTTTATTGAACAGGGGCTTGTTGTTCTCTTACAGGACTTCTGAGTCCACATTACACACAAGGTCAGTGTACATGACACAGATGAGCCCAGCTGTAGTTTTTCTAATCAGTAAACAATAATAAAGTAATAATAGTGATTACACACCACTTTATTTTTGACACCCAAAGGGCTGAGGGGGAAACACCAGAGAATATTTGAGACAAGCACACTGGGAGACAATAGACTAATATTAAAATATATGTACCTGTTCATATGCTGTTGTTGGAGTGTGAAGCTCGACGCAGGTATGTGCTGCTCGGCTTGCACCATGTCCTCCTCGTCCCGCCTCTTCCTCCTCGGACCCTGGTAGCCCTCCCTCCTCTGCTTCGCCTCGACCCCGGGCCGGTCCTAGTCCTGTCCCGGTCTGTGCTTGGCTCTGGAGTGCAGTCCTCATCAGAGACAATAATGCCGTCACCGTGGAAGCTCTAACATGCAAAACAACGTGCATGTTATGAGTCTAACACAAAATTTACATTCGTGTGGTGTAACTGATGGAAACGGGAAAAAATGCATCAGCCTGTTTTTAGCTTTGCCCAATGTTACCACAGCTGTTAGCACAGCTACCTGTTGCTAACAGTAAGCTAACCAGCTCGTTACTGAATCAAAGTCAGTCTTTTTAAACCTATCCAATGTAAACCTGCTAGCTCGATAGTGAGAACTAACAGCTGCGTTAGTTGTTTATTTTCATAACTATAAAGTCAAATGTTCTCTTACCCCTGATGGGAGCCGCTGCATCGTTGCTCTCCGCTGTTCTCCGCTAGTCACACTGTGCTCGTCCTCCAGCACTCGGTAACGCGCGTTCATGTGTTTTGGGGGGCGTGGCTTTTGAAGAAGCCCAGAAGGGAGGGGGTGGGAGTTTCTCTGTTGGATACTTTCAAATAGCAGGCCGTTGCGAGCTAGTTTCTCAAACTTGCCTACCCTGCCTTTAAATTAAAATAAGTAACCAAAAGTTGCTGCTGGGTGGAGAAGACTGTTAGCTGTAGCATAGCAGATTGTTGTAATTCAACTTACAGATATTACAACTCTATATCTGTTAGGCAGTCCTATTGACCAAATTTGGTCAATAGGACTTGAGGCTCCAGGTATCATGTACGCAGTTAGACACACACCAGATTGCAATCCAAACAAAGACTGGTACAAAGAAATCTTACATATATAAAAAAAAACAAATTCATTTTTAGTTGTAAGTATGTTTTGGACAACAGCCTGAATTGCTTGTTATACCAAAAAGAAAAAACAATAGTAGATAGAGTAAATGTGAACAAACTGTTTCATCAAACAAAATACAAACTTCCTAGCAAACACAATGTGACTCAATTAATGAAAGTAAATGTTAATTTAATTTCAAGGTAGTCAAATTGTGTAAATAGTATGAACTGCATGATAGGCCTACATCAAGCCACCCTTCGGGTCTGAAAAGTGAAGTGACTTAAACCTACAATCTTTCGACTCCACTGGTTGCAAAAAGAAGTCGGACTAGATGGAAATCTATGTGAAAATGAGGCTACTTCTCAGCTGATCTATTACCTCAGTAAACACTTTCGTAATAAGTTTATGATCTCAGTCGCTAGTTTCAAGTCTTCTTCAACACAGAATGATGTTCATTTAATTAAGTATGGTCCCATTTAGAGGAAAAAAGATTCTTTAGAGTGTGATTACTAGAGTTGAGTCAGATACTCAGCTAAAATGAGTATCCGGTATGGATACCGCACGAGTACGAGTATGATACGAGTAATACAAGTCAATATCTGTGCTCGGATTGAATTAAAATCCTCATTGGGTAGCTGACTGTGTCTTTTCTTTCTCTCTCTCTCGAGATTTTTTTTAAACTTTCAGCTGGATCTTTTTTGACTTCATGCACTGAAGTCTGACACTTTCTTGCTGTATTTTATAAAAAAATAAGGGTAGTTGTGGTATAAATAAGTTATTTAAAATAATATTACAAATTAAGCTTACTCAACAAATCCAGGATATTTCTTCCTTATCTGGCTTCACTAACCCTAACAATCGCGATCGGGATAAGTGGCACCACAAAGCTGGTTATCAACTCTAAATTAACCCAGGGTTTCCTGATCCAACCGGGAGCGCGTTCACATAAAAGAGGCGGTGTTAGCAGCAGATGACCAAACAGACATGAACAGGTCCACTGTCAGCAGAGCGTCATATTTTACGATCGAGGATTAAACTGTAACACTACAGAAATACGACAGCAGCACGGCTGAAACTGACACATGCAGGGAGACAGAAATCACGGACAGTGGGAATATCTAAATGAACAGGCGTAGTCTATAATAATGCGTTGATAAAAAGTGTTCTTATGAGCTGCAGAAAATATCAGCCTTATTCTTTCAGCTCGGCTGTGTGTCGACATTTCCACATTAAAAGACTCGGGCCGTTCTCCCTCACTTTAAAAAACTTGTCGCCACTTCAAAAATGAGATTAATTTATTTAACACACTCAAAAGTGTTCCAAACATTGTTCTAAATTAACTTCATAAAGAAATGAAACGAAAAATCCCTTCATGCCATAAAATGAGCTCAAATAATCTTTGAAAGACTGAATCTCAACATTTAAGCTGCTGAAAACTCACCATCCCACCTTTTGCGCCCACATCGCAAAAGGTGGGACGGAACATGACTACAGTCTCTGTAGTCGGCCTTAGAAAGCTATACTAACCTAAATAGACAGACTACGTTCATATTAAAATTTAGTATTTCAATATCCCCACCAAACTGCTGTGGGGTGAAGAGGCAGTTATCAGATTCTTACACTGCTCATAATATTCAGCCTCACATAAGAAAAATAAAATCCATTTATTTAACGGCTGCGTCAAACGGCTGTGTGAAACGGACTGGGAGCAAATAAAAAATATTAAACACATTTAAAGGCAGTAAGTAGGCTGATCCTGCTGTACTGTAAAAACCTGTAGTCAATTTCAATTTTATTTATATAGCGCCAAATCACAACAACAGTTATCTCACAGCGCTTTTCATAAAGAGCAGGTCTAGACCATACTCTGAAGTTATTTACAGAAGCCCAACAATTCCCACCACGAGCAGCACTAGGCGACACAGGCAAGGAAAAACTTCCTTTTAAGAGGCAGAAACCTCGAGCAGAACCATGGCTCAGGGTGGGCGGCCATCTGCCTCAACCGGTTGGGGGTGAGGGAGAGAGAGAGAGAGAGAGAGAGAGCAGAGGGAGGCAACCTACACAGTATACACATAGAGGTACAGACAGTAAAGGTAATGGTGCTATAGACTGAATGAAAAATGGTACAGGTATTTATAGTAATGTTAATGATAATAATAATAACAGTAATAACAGCAATAGGACTATTAATAGCAGTTGCAACTGTAGGCAACAGTAGCCTGAGGCTTTTAATCAGTCTCTGTAGGATCGCCATAGTCAAGAGTTTCTCCACATCACCACTGCAAACAAAAAGCAGCCTAAAACAGTCTGTGGGATTTCCTGCAGAAGGTGATGTCATTTTCCAGAGAGCTGATTGGTCAGTAGGTGGTGTTTTCACAGAGTTAATCTCTTTTCTGGAACATAACCTTCTCCGGAGCAGGTTAGCCGTTCAGCATAAGTTACCATGGAGATCTACCCCGGTAAGAAGTGAACCACCTTCGTGCGTGGATAAGCTCAAATCCTGCTTCGTGGTACAGGCCTCTGATGTGGAAATAAAAAAAAATAAAAAAGAACCACTGATCCTAAAAAAAGTTAAAAGAAAGTTATGTTGAGTATGAAAACTCTTGTTCATTACATTTTACTTCATAATTGCAACCACATGTGTTGTATTCATTGTTGCAAAACTTGTTCTGTATATAGTTTGTTATTGTGATCAAAACCATTGATCTGAAGCTCAATGCTGATGCTGTCATGTAAATAATTTTCTAATCAGCAATAAATATAACAATTTCTGATCAACCCATATCAATTGCATGCTTAAAATAACATACTGGTTAAAGCCCCGCCCATTTCAAGACAACCCGATCCACTTCTGGGTCAGATCCCGCCCACTTCTGGGGGTAGGCCCCGCCCAGTCCGAGTACAGATACAGATACAGATAATTCATATGGTTATGTTCAGATACAGATACAGATAATGCTGTACTTGCTCATCCATAGTGATTACATAGCGACAGATATGTCGCTACCATGGCGACCTGTCAGGTGTAGAAATGCGAATCCCTCTCCCGTCCATCCTTTCATCCAAATATGTTCACCTATAGTTCCAAGAAAAAGAAGATGGCAATGGTCACAATGCCAAACTCGAGGGTTCAGAATGGTGGTCCACAAACCAATGGCAGTCTATATCTTACACAATGTCAGTCACACTTGAGCATCACACATCCAGCTATTTCTATCTATGGCTGATGGAAAAAATGTGGACTGTACTTGTTATTGCACCTTCCTACTCTTCTTTGGTCAGTCTAGTCTCTCAAAGGGGACTGTATTGTCTGTATTGTTCTGGGGAATTTTCTCAGCCCTCAGAGCTGACAGTGCTTCCTAAGCATACCATAAATCTTTAATATTCACCAACTCATCAAATCGTTTATGAAATTAGTGAGCCCTGCAGGCTCTGGCCTGGGGCTCGAGGAGACCTTCATACAAACGTTTAATGCCATCCATCCTCCAAACTGCAGAGATTTCAGCTCTTGAAGCTCAGCTTTTGAATCATAAAGAGGTAAAAAAAAAAAATAGACCAAATGAATTACAAATACATTCCCAAGGCTCTATACTGAAGTAAAGAATTATCTCTCTGAATAATGTCTGTTCTCACAAACACTGCATGTGATCTTGTGTGCACAGGTTCGTGTGGATGTAAATGCTACCATGCATTTATTCTGTCAGACCTCTTCTCACCTTCCTCTGCTGTCTTTGTTGACTGACTGTTTGTTGTTCTTGTGATAAAAATGTCACTGTGCTCTTTACACAAAACCAACAGCAGCTAACGTCAGTGATGTTATCCTGTGATATGCAAAAGAGGACGGAATAGATGAATACCAAGAAACAGCAGTATACAGAAGGCTCACAAGCCTCGACCTTCTGAGTCCATATCCACCACAGGTAAAGAGGAAAGTTCACAGGGCTCCTCATTTATAACCAGTGCAAGCTCAGTCTAAAGCATTCATGGACATGCCAGTATGTTTAGGAACAGTTAATTAATTCATGATCAGTTCATTTGAGTGTTATCCAATCTATCTGTCACATGTATTAACGTGAATTCTACAGTAGAAGCACATCTTCTGGCTGTCAAAGTGAGTAACCACAGGTCAACAAAAAATACCAGTATAAGCCAAGTACCCCTGACTGCAGTGTGCAGATCGGGGCCGGGCTCAACGTGGGTCAATGTGGGCGGGGTCAAACGTGTACAATAGCGTTGCAGCACAAAGGAGGCTAACCCTACCTGCTAGGTCGACATGCATATATTTACTGACTTAGGTTTAGGCACTAACTAATGTCATGGTTGAGGTTAGGGAAATTGCCCCGGGGAGGCTGTCAACTCCTTAAATAAAAACATCGCTAGCTACCTAGCTAGTTAGCGACCGGAAGCACTGCTCGCGCATCCGGTCACCCGGGGGCATCACATACACACGCTGCCGGGATGCGTCTCATCATACACACGCATTCCTAGCGTAAAGTATACACGCAAAATCGCCGTTGTAGACGGCTTTCCCAAAGCGTGTATATGTGAGCATGAAAAGCAAAAGCATGAGAACAGGCTGAATCAAGAGATCAGGGGGTGACATAATTTTTACTTAAAAATCGTAACACAATTGAAGCTCTTAACACAGACACCTTATTTAATTATTTAATTTAATTTGTTTTTTGACAGGGACAGTGCTCATTAATTAACAGCTGTACTGTAAATGAGCCAGAGTTAGTTCAACAGGCTAATTTCCACGTTAATTAATTGGCTAATTTCCATCCATTTCCACGAACGTAAATCTCAAGTGAAGACGAGGGAGACTGGGCTTCTCGTGCTTCTTGGAAGGGCAGTGCTTGGTGTGGGCGGAGTCAAACGTTTGACCCCCGCCCACATTGACCCACGTTGAGCCCCGGCCCGATCTGCACACTGCAGTCAGGGGCTTCTCGTATAAGCTGCATCATTAAACACACCTGTGAATTTACCAGTCCATTGCGGTCATGGATATAAAATGATTGGCAAAGCTATTGTAATAAGCAATTATTTAATCAAAGTGTCATCACTAGTAAGTGTTGTTTTAGGATGGAGCTCACTACAGCCACCCGGGCCTCTGCTAAATTGGCACTTTATCAGATTAATTTCATCGCAATAAAGATTATATGTTTTCATTTATTGTTTAGTTCTTTACATGTACTATTTGTATGCCTGACACACTGGGCTATGATGCAATTATGGCGTAGTGGCCTCAGTTGGTATTACAGTACATGATGCACACTGGCCCCCAAAAACTTGCACAATCATTATAAAAGGAGAAAAGCTGAGTAATTTTATAATAAATATACTGAAATTATTTTTTGTAGTATCAAAATATGATCCGTTCGGTCCAACAACGGCTCCCTGCCTTCAAACTCATCAGAAGAGCAAGGGCAAAAACACAAATACAGGAATCTGTCTATCTTAGGAAATAGTGTGTTCTTGTAGGACCCATCAAGCATAGCAAGGTGATTGAGAAAATGGGTTTTCAGGGCCTGCGGTGGCTCCACATCTCAGTCAAAGTAACAACGTGTCCCCAAGTTACTGCGCAACAAGGCTACCAGGAACCACCACACCTCCCTTTGGCCATGTGTGAGACCAACTGAGATGATTATTTGTCTAATAATAGACAGAGGCTTTAGTTTTTCTGTTCAGATATCATCAATGAGAAGCCTCACATAAGCAATCAGGGAGAAATCATGGCTGGAATAAAAAAATGAAAATGCTGCTATAATCGTCATCATGTAGTGTGCTCAACCATCCCGCTGTTAGTTATAGACGCTCTGTTTTAAAATCAGAGTGGACAAAGAAAAGTTTCTGCTGGCCTATACAGTACCTGTTGCTTGCCATTTTAGTATAACCCATAAACCTTGCTTCTCATGGTGTTCTCATGAACATGCTGTGCTCCACCAGGTTCCACGATACCATTTGGGACTGCGGGAAGCAGGAAGCGGTGGGTTTAGTGATGGGGATTACGGCTCTCTGGAATCTTATGGCTCCGTTCCTTTCAGAGATTCAGTGTGCTCATTGTTCTTTCTCTTTTAGGGAGCAGGGATTACTAGGTTTATCTGCAAAGTAATCACTTGGATAATGATAGGGTAAGATTTGGATCAGTGTCAAACAGACATCCCACCAATATAATTTCATTTTGCATGTGTGGAATAGGTTTAGCAGCACTAAGTAACTTCGTATATATCAATGATCTGCACTGTAAACATTACACAAGGTGACGTCATATTCCTCTGTTTTGTCAGCAGGGTGTCCAGGGGTCTTAAAAGTCTTGAAAGGTGATAAATCAATTTTGCGAAAATTAAGGGCATTAAAAGTATTAAAAGTCTTAACCCTCTGAGGTCTAAGGGCATTTTTTGACTTTTTCTCCGATTTTACATATCTTCTTAATTTCACCTTTTAAAAGGCAATTGCATAACATGATACCATGTGTTTCATATCAAAATGTTCAGAAAACCCTCAGCTCTCTTTTAATGAGCCCACCACTTCTCATAGAGCATTGTGTAAAGAGAGAGAGAGATAATGTGGCCCCTAAAGTTGAAAAATGTAAGTCCGATTTTTGAAATTCTTCAAATCTCTTATGAAAATATACCATTACTCATGTGGATGAATTATTTTGGTGCTTGAAATGGGTTTACCAAAGTCTTGGGGTCACAAAAGTAGTGACATATATGACTAAAATTGTAGATAATACATAATAATTGTCTAAAATGACATTTTGAACAATCGTTTTTGAGTACAAGTGTTGGGTGTGACTCTACTTTCACCTAATGTTAGAGGGACTGAAATAAAACAGGACTGTATAATCACTTCCTCCTACACATCAAGCTTCATGGGGATGTGTCCAAATAAAAAATAAGCATTACAACAGGTCTTTGTTTCAAGCAAAAGGTTTACTATGTATATAAAAGCCATACAGATGTAAAACACACAACTGACAATATTTACATAATGTACAAATTGTCATGTTTTAACTTTTAAACAGTATTTAAATATAAAGACTAACTATGTATTAAAAAACACAGAAAAGCCCCACTATTTACATAATTTGCATGTTATGAGCAAAGCCCTGTGTCCGAACTGGTTGAAACCTGGAGATGGAGAGCGATGGTGGTGGTCTTTGTCCATCTTCTTGGAGCTGGCTGCTGAGTAGATGGGGGCGCAGGTAGATGTTGGGGTCCTGGTGGCAGGCACAGGTCATAGTTCCTGTGTTTCACTGGGCCCTGGGCAGCTGGGAATTCTCTCAAAAAAAAACAAAAAAACAAATTAGGGCTTGCATTTTCAGTTTCATTGAAAGAAGGTTTACACATCCTCTCTGGTCTTCCTTTGGGTCGCCCTCACACACACATCACTTTACACCTGACAACAATGTGGAGGATGTGTGAGGCTTTGACAGATTTCCCTTCAGCTAATCTTTGTACTCTCTGTATCTATCCCAATTTATTATCTGTGCTGCCCGCCCTGTCCACCCCAAATCAAAGCAAGTACACACCTGAATGAGATGTGGGAATACTGTCCCTTCTATTTACACTCACTTAGTATTTATATACTCAACATAAATACATACAATGATATGAAAGACCACATCTGTACTACTATAAGTACTATAATAAAATAGTCAATGGCCAAAACATTTACTCATCATTACAAGAAATAACTCAAATTGTGAATGGAGGTGAAGATATATCACATGAGTTATCAAAAGGATATCACAGAGAACAGCAGACATGCCTACAACGTTACGATTTGAAAGTGAATCCCAGTTTTACACAAGAAAATAACTTTTACACAAAGTAAACTAAAGTGGCAGTCAATTTTTCAAAGTTCATAACTTACTGAACAAAAAGCCGCACAGACGCAGCTTGTTTTAGCCACGATGGTCACAGTTTGCTAAGCACTAAGTGCACCATTGCAAACAAGGTTTTATAAAATAAATAGGCTTACCCGTCATCAAATGGATCTCATTGTAATCCTCCTCATCGTAGGAATCAAAACAGTGAGGCCCCGAAACTCGTCCCTCATCCTCGTCGCTGCCCTCCAAGACCGCTGCAACAACTTCTTTCAATGCAGGCGTCTTCGCCATTTTCTGTCCGCGTCTTATTATTTTTCCGCTTCTTTATACATATTTTTTCCATGTTTTTTTCGCGCAGACTTTACCCCCTTTCTCATCAGCTTTGTATTTCCCCCACTTCGAGGTGATGGGTGGGTCCTTAGGGATTTTGAGAGCGTCTATTGGTTAGCTTCATGCAAAATGCAGACAGACAGGCTAACCCACCAATTACGCAAGGTGAAAGGCCATCTTGTCTTCCCCCTTGCTCGACGTGTGAGTCACATACAATCTCGCGACAATAAGCACTGTGAAGCTGAGAATCTCTCGATTAAGGCAATATCTGAACCTTTTCTGTGCGCTGCATGATCACGGAGATATTAATAGAAACATTTAGTAAACACCGCGTTGACGCGCCCCCGCGTCAACCGACCTCAGAGGGTTAATCACCATCTAACAAGGTATTAAATTTGAAGATATTTTTGTCAGTGTGAAAATCCTGTTTGCCCCAAAGTTAGTCTGCTAAAAGTGTTGGTGATGGTTTTTATTTATAGCGCACAGCCAAAAACACTCGACAGGCAGAGAGCAGCGACTGTGATTCGTCTCTGTAACGTCCGGCGCAGGGATCCACTGAGTTTCTCTCTTAAACACCCCAAAAAATAGATCTGTGCAAACCAGAAAAGATTTATGAGTACAGCTGACACCTCCCACCCCGCCGGACCCTCAGTGCTAATCGTCCAAAACATAGTCGGACATGAACAGCCCCGTTCCTGAAAAACAAGAGCGAGATGCGCCGCCAGCAGCTGAATCTGTAAGACAGAAGACAACAGGGAGAATCCAAGGAGCGTGTGGGTTTGGCTAACGTTAGCTGGGTATTGAGCTAAATTGCTGCCTTTTATTGAAACACGTTGAACTTTTCATAAAGAAGACGCTCTCCTCAGCGTCACTGTGAACAGACCAATCACAGCCTGGATGGAGCGGGATTTTAAAAAAGTTTGATGTGCTGCAACAAACTTTCAAAATGTTGAACTTAATGTTCTGCAGAAACTCTAATTATTGACTTGTCAGCAGCCTGAATCAAGGTTGGAGACTCTCAGGTAGCCTCGAGTGGCTTTCTGGCACAAAGTTAATGAATAAAAAACAACCCAAACTGAAACAGCTGGAATTTGAATTAATATTAAACTAGTGGTAAGTTATATTTTCTATTATATGAAATTATATTGAATATAGTAACATAATGAATATATTAATGTCAAACTTTTAGTCTACCATTAAAGTTTACCATTAAATTAACATACAACTTTTAATTTAATGTTATATTATTATACTAATCCAGTCATTTAGACTAGTTCCTCCTCCAGGTTGTGTCTGTGCTACACCGCCTACACTACTTACGTTATTCATCACTCAGTTTATTCTCTTCATTTTTGTTCCCTCCTTGTCTGTTTGAATTTTGTTGGATTAATCAAGTGGTCGATTAAAGTTATCACACATATCATTGCAGGCAAGCTCACATTGTCTAGTTTAAACCAACTGTACACTGTTAACTTACACTGTGTTTCACATGATTTGCTGTAATGTTGCGTACACAAACATCATAAGACAGCTGCTTTTTGCAGAAAAATCTAACCAGTCCTTCAAAAAGAAAACTGTTTGCTCGTACAGGCTGTTATAGGCAACTGAGAAAGTTGGTGAATGCTTCAATTTTTAGGTGGCGTTATAACCTGATGACATATAGGCAATCAATATGTTATAAATATATTTAAATTCCTTTTAAAGACTCAAATGTCCCTTTTCAAAGGTGTGTGGCTGATTTAATCGGTTAGCTCAAAGAGGCGCTGGGGTCTTGAAATATGTTGAAAAAGTCTTGAAAAGGTCTTAAAAAGGTATTGAATTTTACTTCAAGATTCCTGTATATACCCTGGTCAGTGATTTACTACTTTGAATTTACCCTCTGAATGACGTGTTCTGTGAATAAAGTTATCTCGTGGATTTGTGCAACACTCGATGTTAAAAAAACGTTTTAACTCCACCCAGCTGAGGTGACGCCAGTTTACACAAGGTTCAACCCTGTCTCATATAAAAATGTGTAATAGCTATGTTGGTCCACAGCACAAAACATATGAGTTTCACAGTAATGGCTCTAAATTTATTGTGATTGTGTGTAATTGTATTGTCTGTGATTTGATTCTAAATCACAGGGCTGCCAAGTTTCTTTCTGTCAAAACAAAACTGGCAGAGATTATTTTTATTCTTGATGTAAAATGTTATATTTTAAAATAGTTTCAGCACTAAAACACATCTTCTGGTGAGAAATATTGTCATAATCTTTGTTCATTGAATGTATATAATCCCTAGTTTGTTAGTTATTACAAGATTTTATTTTCATTTTTGGCTCCCAGCTGGTTTACAACAGGGTTTTAACTCGCCCACTGTCTCAGTTCCAACCTATTCTGGTACAGTCAGATATCTGGTTAATAGTTTCATAAGGTGATATTTTCATTTCTGTAAATACCAATGGATGAGTAACCTTTCATTCAAATTCATTTGAAGAAGGTTTGGTAGTAAAGCCGAAGACCATTATTTAAGTAAGAGGGAGGATTGGTCAATTCAAAGTCACAGCACAGGCTCTATTATTACTGAGATCCTCACTGGGTAGTGACTGCTCTAGGCCTTTAGGGAGAAGACTCCTCTGTCACTCTGACAATGATGATGTGACTGGGTGAAAACGATGGCTTGGAGGAAAATCCCAAAGGATTTTGGATGATGAATGACGGCTAGTGAAGAGATATAAGACAAAATGTGAGGGTGATAAAAAGAGAAACAAAAAAAGAATAAGGAGAATGAAAAAAGAATCTGTAGGCTATACAATAACTGTACAAGCCACAGACCTGTATAAACATGTATCTGTCTCTGTATTAAGCAGTGCGAAGCTGGCTGCCCTGCAGAGGAACACATTCGCACACCGTTATAACGGCCACTGGGGATTCAGTGTGTTGCAGCCGGCTCTAACTCCTGAGCCACAGCTGTCCTTACTATCTACTAGCCCAACTTACAGTGTCCTCTTCTACTGCAAAAGTTTCCTATGAAAATTCTAGATGTGAAACAAAAATAAGACGCTCCCTTAGACCAGCAGGAGGGACACTATAGCATTACCATGACAGCATAACATTATAGCTTACAGATATTTTTTTTTAGCAAACATAAAATATATATAAATATAGCAAGCGAAAAAGCTGAAAGATAGTAAGGAGAATATGCGTGTTTTCAGTGCCATGACTACAGAACTGTGGGATAAATTAAAAGCCATACAGGTCATTCAGAAATGAATGATGTACAGTAAGAAATAACTGTGTGACAGTGTGGGTTGCACTCATCTGTTGCATGCAACTGATCTGATGTTAAAGGGGCATTATGTAGTTTCCAGCGGCCACTAGCGGTGTGGTTTTAAGATTGCAACCAGGTGTGTGCTCGTGCGCGTGCTCGCTTTAACTCATGAGCGAGCAGAATCTGAAACAACCGCTTTCATACAGAAATCCTGCAATAAACGCAGGAACAGCAGCATGCAGGCTGTGGCTTTTCACTCAGACATGTTCAGGCTCTTTTACTTCAAGGTTCCCGTCTCACAGGCAGATCAACACCGGCGCTGTAACGTTACTTCATTCAGCGCAGCGAGACAGCGGCATATCGACATGGTACTCGCGAAAAAAGGCAAAGTGAGAGCGGCTGTAGACAGGTGGGGAGCCAGCTTCACACAACATGGTGGAAACTCAGGTAAACTCCCACTGCAACATTACAGTAATAGTTTTATCAGCTGCAGGCTGAACTAATCCACGCTCGTTACATGATCACAGTACATTTACTGCATTTAGCCGGCGTGCTACATCGTCACCGGAGGCTCAGCAGTGTCAGCACAGCTACATGTACTGGATGATAATGAAACGGGCAGTGAGCTGGACTGAATATTATAAGATTGTGTCACACTTAACAGACCGCAGTAAGTAAATTTACTGTAACTAGTGTTAGTGGATGGCTCTTCTTCCTCTGTGTTGTATATTATGTGGGTCATGTTAGTTACAGTGACTGAGAGGTGGAGAAGCTGTGTACCCATCAGTAAAAGACAATAAATCTAAATTGAACGTTACGAAGTAAACAGCGGCGGGTCCGACCTACTGTAGCGTTAGCTAGCTGCTCGTGGCTGCATCATTACGGGATAGTAAACAAATTGCTCCACATTAGCTTTTAACCGTTACATCATTTCTTGCAGGCTTTGACAAGTTGAGTTTATGTTGGAGTCTGTGTTGTGGTGGGAGCAGGTCTTTCTTAGTGTTAGCAGACTCCATGTCGTAAGTTGCAGTGTCATCGCTGCTGAGTGCGAAAGTCTCGTGGAGCGCATGCTGGTGTCAGTCACTGGATTTCGCGGAAAATCCGACCCAGAGCCTTCGAATAGGAATAGGAATACCTGCCTTCAGAGTTAATAGCCAAACCCAGCAGGTAGATCATTTTCATGTCAGATTACAACCCCTTCACACACAGGCAATAAAAAAAGGATTCATTTTAGTAGAAAAACTACATATAGCCCCTTTAACAAGGCACATAATGTATCTAGTCACAGTGTAGGCAAGCTTAGGCCTGGAAACCTGGTACTGCAGCACACCGGGACAAACGGACAAAATATTTCTTGTACAAAGAAAGAAATAATTTCATGTTTTAAAAATAATTAGGAATTTGTCATAGACAGCATTTCATAGTGTGTGACACACGATGTGACACTTTATGGGAGTCTGGAGCGGATTTGCCCCCACCTCAGATTATTTGTGTGCAGGTTGCTCCTGATAAAAATATCAGGTGTAAACGAAAAGCTAAGAATGCACTCTTTGTTATCCGGATCATGTTTTAATACTAGGGCCCCGATTCAGAAAGTGGGATTAATGAAAATTCTGAGTATATTGAGCCTGAGATTAGGGTGAACTCTGGGTTTACTGTTTCAGAGACAGAGATCAGATAAACCCTAAATCAGTTACTCCAGCAACTGATGCTGTGAACCTAACCTCCCCCACTAGAACTAAACTCCCCCACTCCTCCCGAGGAGGTTAGGTTCACAGCATCAGCTGGACAACCATCAGTTTACCTCTGACTCCTCCTCTCCTGCGGAGCCTGAGGCAGCTGTCTGACACATCATTCATACTGTCGATATCAAAGCACATCCTTAGAAACATTTAAATCCCGGTTAGACTGTTAGTTTTTCACCCATACATGATCTTAAGATCAATCTGTCATCTATGTAAGGAGAGAGACAGTTATCTACATTTACATTTATTCATTTAGCTGACACTTTTATCCAAAGCGATAAATGTCAGAGGTTTTGCGCCTCTGGAGCAACTAGGGGTTAAGTGTTTTGGTCAGGGACACATGGATGTGTCACAATGGGGAATTGAACTTGGTTCTCTCACACCACATACATGTGTCTTATACTCTGCACAGAATAAAATCTACAGGCTACACTGTCCTTCTTTATAACACTGTGACTCTATGGACACAAGGCAGCTGTCAGTTTGGCAACAGTTGCACTGAAACACTTACTGAAGGCTACAGTACATTACTGCAGTAATCACTAATCTGTATAAAACTGATCAATGAACAGTAATCTTTCATTATAGTCGCACTGATTGGAACATTCATTTCAAAGTTATTGACTGGATATAATGTGAATATTTCTGAGTGAGGATGACTGTGGTGCAGCTGAAACAAATAAATGTACTTTGTGAGTTTTTCATTATTAGATGCTGATAGTCTGAATGTGTTTTGACAACATTTCATTAAATACGAAAAGAGCAAGAATTTATTAACATAAAAAAGACGTCTACAACTTTACTGTCAGTTTGAACCTAGACACATTTTCCACTGCAAAAACATAATTAATAGTCATAACATACTGGGTCAGACTGTGGCTTTTCAATCACAGGCTCATGAGTAGCCTAAACTGTATCTGATCTGTTTGATTAATGTTTTCATCTTCAGTTATTGTTCCGTCAGGTTACAGCTGAATAAATCCATCTATCCATACATCGTCAACCGCTTATCCTGCGTACAGGGTCGCGGAGGTGGGGGTGGGGGGCTGGAGCCAATCCCAGCTGACATCGGGTGAAATGATGAATGAGCAACGCTGTACAAAATGTAATATTGTAAATGCAGTGACTCCTTCCTCCACAATTCTGATCAGCTGTTCTAGAACCTAAAACTCTGAGTTTCCCATCTCAGGCTCAGTCAATTCAGAGGTCAGGGATAAGCTCAGAGTTTGTTAAGCCTGCTTTCTGAAAAGGAGCCTGGGTGTAAATGGGGTGTTTTAGAATTCTGTGATGAAGAGGATCATCCAGGTGGTTAAGGTGAGGTCCATTAAGATTAAGGTTGGTTCGTTTAGTATTTTGAAAAGACAAAACACAAATAAAATAAATACAATACAATACAAAAACGTTTAAAGTTGTATTTCCATCACTTGTTGCCAAAATAAAAAACATAAGTCCCTCCCCAGTCCTTAAAAAAATGACAATCCTGGGGTGCTGGTTAGCTTACCACTAGAGCAGTCCTCACTGCACCGGTGGCCCTTTGCTGCATGTCATCCCCGATCACTTACTGTTTTCTATATTTCCTTTCTCTCAGCTATCCTGTCATGAAATCTTACAATCCTTCCTCCCCCTTTACCCAAACTTGACAGCAACATCACTGTTATACATGCATTTATCACAACACACCTTGATTATTGTAATGCTCTGCATATAGGTGTTAGCCAGGCCTCCCTCTCTCTCACAACTGGTTCACTGGTATCTCCTTTGGCTCAGGAGATAGAGCGAGTTGCCCATGAATCGGAAGGTTGGTGGTTCAATCCCCGGCTGCATATCGAAGTGTCCACTTAAGCTCAGTGTGTGAATGGTGAATGCATATAGTGTAGTGTAAAAGCGCTTTGCGTGGTCAAAGACTCGAAAGGTGCTGTACAAATACAGAACATTTACTTTAAAAATGCTGCCGCTCGTCTCCTTACTGGAACTTCGAGATCATATCAGCTCCCTGTTAATTTTAGGATTGATTTTAAGATTATGTTGTTTGTTTTTAAGCTCCAGCCTATATCGCTGATCTATTGAAGCTGCATGCTCCTTCAAGGTCATTAAGGTCTGCGAACCAGTCTCTTCTTGTTGTTCCTAAAACATTGCTTAAGAGCAGAGGGGATCAAGCTTCATCATTCGCAGCCGTGAGACTGTGGAATGAATTGCCTCTTCGTGTCAGACTGGCCCCCAGCCTTCCGGTTTTAAATCGCAGCTTAAAACACATTTTAATTCCTTGGCTTTTTATCCGGCATGAGAGCTGTATGTTGTATTTGTCTGGTGTTGTATTTTGTCTATTTAGTGTGTGTATTGTGTATGTACAGCACATTGGTCAACGTGGTTGTTTTAAATGTGCTTTAGAAATAAAGATTGATTTGAGTTTGACCTCTTCTTTGGTCAGCTGTTTAAATGGCATAATAGGAGTGACAGGGCAACATTACTTTAGTATTAAGTTTACTGCACATATGCAGTCCTCTAGATTCTACATCACCACAGATGGTGCCTCTCATGTTAAAAATGATTAGACGCGTGTTTAATCTGAATCTGGAATGAAACATAAAAACAATCAACTGCAACTTTGTTGAGTTTTTCTTCAGCAACAGGCTGTTTTCTGCTTTTCCATTCCAGGTGCAACTTGGCTCAGCACAGTGATGTATCCAAACATTTCTTGAACACAGCTGTGCAGTCGAGGTTATTATTAATCCTTTGATTGAGTCAGGACAGACTTGCTGTACAAAATTCAGGGCTGTTTTTATTGCTCCCTTACTGTTCTTTCAGTTCTAAACTAATTGTACTTGTCTGTTGGTGTTATCAGTCTGACAAGTAACAGATCTGTAATCAGTCAGTTTGCTCTTCAGTCCCTCTCTTCAGCCACACACACTCACCCACAGACGTCTGCATTACTCTCTATACCTGCCCTGTCTCTCAGGCCGTGTTCTTTCCCTGGCCTGCCATCCTCAAGCTGTCTACCAGGTGCTCTCGGACTTTCCCTCCTTACCCCATCACCTGACTGCCAGAAACACCTCAAAATATATTGCACCAGTTTGCTACGCTTTCCAGACTGAATGACTTTCCTCGAAATGGTGTGCAATGTTGTGAATGTTTTCTCTTCTTTGGTGGGTTTGTCAGAGGTGTTAACCAATACGCAGTGACATGTAAGTTAACACAGCCATATTAAAAAGAAGGGGGTGAAACACAGTTTGCTTGTTTACACAACAGGGTGTTCAAGGCACTCCCGTTTAAGTAAAGGTTTTGTCCGGGCTGAATTCAGCCCTGTTCCCTCTTCTATAATCAGCCCTGCAGTCACCTGGCCCACTCCACCCACCTCTGTGACTTCTTCCCTCAGTCACTCACCATATACTGTATGCCAGTTCACTTCCTTTGTTCCTTAACTATTCATGCTAGTTACCACGTGCCTGGATGCCTTTATGGTTTTTGCATAAAACTGCCTACTGGTCTGCCTGCCTGTAAGCTCATTTATATTGGAAATAAATCATTGAGCACTCTGTCTGCATTTGGGTCTGGCATAGTCCACCTTAACCCTAACTCAGCAGTTGTTAAGGTGCATTTTTCTTTTGGCTATTATTAGTTATTACAAATATCAGAACACTTGAGATGTTGTACATCATCTCAAAATGATTCTAGAGTGAGCAAGAATGTCCTGTTTAGTAACTACACTTCCACCATGTCTCTCTACAATCCACCTTGGGAGGAGCCATTTTTTTCAGGTGACACAACTGCCCAGTCCTCACCAGAAATATAGCTTTTATGACCCATAATTGTGTTTTTCTAGTGCCTGAAGCAGCTAGGTGATGCAGCATTAAGGCAGACAAAGTAAGTAAGAAAGAAAGCAAACCACTTTCACTGTTGCCTAAACATGTTTTAAACATCATGTGACTTAGGTCACGTGACTTACACTAACGCACTTAAGGTCCGGTACCTTGCCAGCTCTTACATGACGTTTTGGGGAACAGCCATTTATATCATTGTACTTTCTAATAGACATGTACTGTATATCGTTTGGGACACTGGACAATAGACCTATTTTGTTATTTAGGTATGAAAATGGGATGTGTTGACTTAATGTCATGTTACATGTTGATGTTTAGCAGCGCTGGTGAAAGTCGGACTAAATTTCTAACCAGCATGACTAATGTTGAGTTCAGCATGCATCATGTTAAGTCAATCGCATCTTTTGTGTCAGTGTTCACAACTAGTTTCCACTGCCCCCAAGTGGACAAAATAATCATTTATTGAAGGTTTAATGCCGGTTTCAGACCAAACGCGATTTTCCGTGTCGCAGTGCTTTCCTCGCGCGAGTACATTCGCTGCAAGTGTTCACACACAACGCGAGAAGGCGATTTTAACGCGATGAGGTGAATAAACACAACTCGCCATTACTACAACTGTATGAAACCAAAGTAAACATTTTGCGGTGATTAAATAGCAATAAACGGATTAAACTGATGCCGAAATAACCACAACATGATGCAGATTTGTTAAACATTTGAATTCCTGCTTTGTCAGGTCTGTCAGCAAGACAGCAGGACAACAACTTATAAAATGTTTGTTTCCTGAACGGAGTTTGGATCGATCAGGGCTATGCTATGCTAACTTGGTCACAGTAAAGTACAATGACAGCTTTAATAAAGTTACAGACACATGTTTTCTGAACTCAACAGGTAGTTCAACCTCCTCGCTTTCTTTTCTCCAAGTAATGTCCAGCTTTGTCCCGTTTTTATATAAATATGAAATTGTGGTCCGACAGAGCTAACGACGCTAACAACAATACTGTAACCGGATGTGCATGGAATCTAGCTGCTGAGAAGCTCCAGTCAAGATAAATCAACGTTGAAATCCCAAAACTAAAGTAAAACGCTAATTTAATAAAAACATTTAACTCCGAGCTCCTCCTCCGAGTAAATGGCATAGTTGTCAGAACCGAATCCGACCGACTTGTGGGTAATTATTTCTCCGAAGGTTGGAGCGCTGCTCCCTGCTCCTCTAGCCCAAGTTTAGCAGCTGTTACTCGGCCTGCAGATTTTCAGTCCCCCGCTCTGCCCAGCCCTCTGCACACAACGCTCTGAAGCTCAGCGTCACACGACTTTTTCGCTTGAGTTGAAAATATTCAACTCACGCGAATTCCATCGCGTTGCCTCAATTCCTTTTCCAAGGACTCATTATCGTGTATTTTTGGAGATTGTTATTTAGATATTTATAGCTCTTTATTAATGTAGTTATTACTAATCCCACACATTTTTCTAATCACATATCCTTTGAATGTTGTTTTTGTAATGAACAGCTATCTTTCAATAAACTGTGTGTGTATCTGTTAATGTGGGTGACCAGCTCCTGTGTAGAATTTTTTGCATAAATAAAGTTATGCTGAACTGAATCTAGCTCTAGCATACATGTACTAACTACTTTCCGTTTCTGGCCTTCCAGTTCATCAGTGCTGCTAAGCTGCCATTGTGGTCCAGCTTCATGCTGCCAGCTGCTCGCTCCCCCTCTTGACCTGCTGCCAGTCTGTTATTTGCCTTCCAGCCTCTGCCCAGTTGGAATTGGAATTGTTAGCTCTCTGCTGCCAATTTTAAACCTGTTTGTTGACCACAGATTTAACTAAAGTCCTATAAATTTAACCTGCTCTGTCCGTGTGTTTCCATATGGGTCCTCTTCCCTCATACCTGAGTTGTGACATTTTACATGTAGAAAAATAAATTAAGACACGGGTTCCAGCCGATAGTTTTCAAGGCATTTACTGACCATCAACAGCTGGTCCTTGCCTGACTGCACACAGCACAGCAGAAGCTCTATAAGATAAAAAAAATGACACAGGTATAAATAAATACATGCAGAAATACAGAAATGGCCTTTTTCTTACCAAAATATATTTATTATTTCTGCATTTATTTATTTGTACTTATGTCGTTTTGTGTCCTTCATAAGACATAACAAGCCAGCTAACATAACGTCCGAGTCCAATATCAAGAAGGCCAGCTCAGGGTCTGTCTTGCTGTCTTTTATTGCGTAAAGCTCATGCCATCAATTAAAAGCCACTCAGAGGTTTATTCTTGTCTGACCTCTTGCTCTGTCACTCTCTCATTTTCTCTTATAAGCATATTTTCCTAGGAACCACCCAAATGGTACACAAATGATTCCAACCTGCTCAAAACCATTTTACATGCCTAATTAAATCAAAAGTAACCCAAATGAGCTATTAAATGTTTGAAAATCATGAAACAGCAGAAGGGCTGTTACCATTCATTCATCATACCAGATGCTATTGTTCTTTAGCGGTACAAAAAAAAGGCAGTTAATTGAATTACCTCACATAATTGCCATGGAGGGAGCCTTGGGCCTTTTGGGCACCTGAGGGCTTGGGCTCTCAGGGCAGTTACAGCTTTGTCCAGTTAGTAATCCTTGGTTAATACGCTGTGAAGCGATGTGGTGTCTGATCTGAATCTGTTCATGTGGGTTTGATTTTCCCAGCAGAATCAGTGTTACTTCTCACTTAAAAGCAAATCTTTTAGGTCAAATCTAACAGTATACACCATAGCTATAAACGGTCAGTGCATTGTCATGACCAACTGACTAAATGAACTTTAGGACACTAGCATCAAAGGACAAGGTGTTTTGTGTAAAATAATGCTATATTGCTCAGCTGAAAGGAGTCATTGGAAGTTAAGCAAAAACAAAAGGCATACTTAATTTGTATTTTGTTTCACAAGTCAGACAAAGATGGAACAATATCATAATATTATCCAGGTAAATTTAGGAGAAACTTCAGAGGGGTATTCCACAAAAGCAAGATAAGGGATTAAGATGGGATTTTCCAGTTATCCTGGCCAAATTAAGCCTTGACTCAGTTTCACCAACGCAGTAGCACATAAGTTACCATGGCGATTTATTCTGTGCAGCTAGCCTGCTCCAGACCAGGCTAACAGCCAGGCTTATTTAATCCTGGTGCCTTATCTGTTCACTCGTCACGCCGATCAGAAACCAAAGTGTTTTTTTCAGTCATTCCATGTTCTTATGTAGGCCTGATGTGCTCTGCATATTTTTCAGTAGCCTGTATTGAAATCAGTAGGTTGAAACTGTCATAATTATGTTATATTTTGCCTTAAAAGTGAGCACTGGACATTATATGTCACTCAAGAAACTCACACACACTATGTAGGATTCCTATGCCATTTTATAATACTCTCAAATTATAGTCCTACTTCAGTAAGGAGGATATATTGTGCACTGTTTATTCATGAAACAACTGCGTGTTTGGGAGAGAAACAATGATTGCTGCAATACATTGTGCTACAGTTTGGCTTACAGTGTACTTCTAGTACACTAAATCACTTCTCTTTGTAGTTGCTGGATTTCCAATGTCCTTAGTGCTTCAGACATCTAACAGTTTGTAAAACACATAGCAGTTAGTACAGCAGTGGTGTACACCATGTGCTTATACTTAGTACATTGGCAGACTGGCTGTCAGACTGTAGGACTACAGCCTCAGGGTCAACTTACAGATATCATACAGTATTTTCTATGAGCACCACAACACTGACTTTTTATCTATTATCCATATTGACTAAACAAGTGCACCATTTTCTGTTACGGGCAGTTTGCAGGGATCCAAAAACGGACTCAAGGCAGGTAGCTTTTAACACAATAGTTTAATGACTAGTTGGGAATCTGCAGGTGAATGGCGTGGGTCTGAGGCGGAGTGAGGGCAGGCTGGGGAAACCAAGCTTCAGGCATCCGAGGCTGGGCTTTCTAACGGTGTCCTGGCGAACGGGACTGAGATCTGGGAGGAAAGGGAGAGAACAAAGTCAGTAATCCTTCCTGTTCAAGAACAAGAGTTGGCCTTGGTACTAGTTACCACAGGTGGGTAAACGGACAATCTGGCACTGACTGGAGGTTGAGCCGGGTCTTTATAGCTGAGGTGATTATGGTGACGAGCCTCAGGTGTGGATTCCATGGCAAACCTGCTGGAACACTCCGCCCACAGCAGACAAGCATACACACACGACAAAGACTGACAGGAACAATAGGGAAGGGGAGGAGGAAAACATGAGGACAAAAGAGGTGGCCCATGACATTTTCACACAAAATTGACAGACCTCCAGCCTCTCTGCCAAGCTTACTATATAAATACACACTTTTTAAAAGTATTTGTCAAAAATGTTGCTTGCAATAAAAAATGGTAAATAACTGAAAAGGCTTTAAGAAAGGTTAATAAGAAAACATGCTGTGCAAACATAGAAGAAAGGTATGTGCATTGTCCAAAAAAGAAACTTAAGCTAAATGAACAAGCTGCTGATACTGCATTATATTTTGAACTGTCACCTGCCAGCTGAAGTTTCCTTTTTATATAAATAAAGACATTTCCACCATAAATTGGTGTAGAATATTTCTTCAGACGTCAGAAACTTAAGTGTTTAATGCTCAGAAACATCTGGGCGTCCCCCAGACTCCCCACTCAGATATAGTGGGATAGAGAATACTTTTGTTGTGAAAGTGCTGCTATATAAATAAAATGGAATTGAATAGACAGTATGTTGATTAGTGGTTGTAATTAATACAGTTGTTGAGTGGAATATTACGGTTCGGTACTCGCTTTTAAGGTCTGACATAACGTTACTATTCATGGTAACGTTATGTTATAACGTTATAACAGTTTCAGTTAGGAGCAGTGATTGTTTTAACTACTTACTTATTGTACTTAAGTATTGTATATAAGTATTGTCTGCCACGCTTTTCTCGCTGTTTTATACTGTGGTCATGTTTCATTCTTTCTTTTTTTTTTATATTATGTGCATTTTTTCATCAAAAACCTTCTTTACACACAGTGACTAAACAGCAAATAGAGCATGCTGCACACGTCTTTTCCATTCCAGCATCAATGAATCTGTGATCAACAGCATGGTCTCTTGAAGAAAGTTGTTGACGCCCATTTATCTGAATTACTTACAACTGGCTTGACTTAGTTGCACCTTCTGAGCCTGGTTTGGCCTTTGTGAAACTGATAAAGCCAGGATGCACTGATCGGGCTATGTCAAGCCTAGCTTTCTCTCTTATCCTGGATTTCTAAATTCTGCTTTTGTGAAACAGCCCTCTGGAGTAACTCTGTGAAGTCGTGTTAACTTCCGGACTAACAAACACCACAAAAGGTAGATAGGTTTTACCTGAGGTCTGCTGCCGTGGCAATTTACACTCTATAACCTGCTCTGAGCAAGTTATCTTTGTGGTTACCTTAAAGTTACCCTACTGTGTATATGTAGACTACACACCACATCTGTATGCCTAAAACACACCACTTGTTCCTCTGGGCTTGCAGCTGAAATAACAATACAAGATGGTTTTAAGATGTTTAAGATTTTTTTAAGTAACTTGTTCTGTCTGTTGACCTGCACTCACTCTATCGGTACTTTTGTCTTTTTAATGAAACATACAGAGCCAGGCTGGGGCTTAATAATCCGAGAAAAAAAAATCCTTGATGAAAGTGGTAAATGTAAAAGAACAAAATGTGGAAATTCCCTTAAAGTCACAAAAAAATCCAGATCACTCTGGGTTTTTTTTGAATACACCCAATTCACAGCAAAGTCTCTAAAGCCCCATTGCATATGATAATATAGTGACTGTAGGCTTTCACGAGAATTTCCACACTGCTAAATCCGATGGAGAAGAATATTATTTTTCACTACAGGCATAATAAACGGCAGAGGTGTGTGTGTGTGATGTTGCAGCCTTACAAAATGAAGCGATGTGGTGCCTTAAAAAAACACTATTTTTCAGCGTTTCTCTCATAAATGTATGGCTTCAATATCAAAGAATGTTCAAGTTTGTAACTTTGTGATTAGTTTCTTGTAAATTTACATTAATCTTGACAATTCTAAATTTGTTTCCCTCTGCCCCAGCTCCATTTTTTTAATTACAATGGACATAATAGCATTTGTAGGCTACCTTTACATCTCAATCATATTACGCATAAAAGAAGACTCCATAAAATACAAAAGAGAGAATTAGTCTACATTAAGAACATAGTGAAGATGATTACAAATTTATTCATGCGATGCCAACAAACCTTCCTGGTTTTGCCGACAGTCACAGTATTTAACAGGATTTAAGCGTTAACACATCTTTAAACTCCTGATATCCTGACACCATCATGGAAATAATATTCCTGGTGAGAGAACTGAGCAAATAATTGAGTTACCAACCATTGTCTTTGAAGAATTTATTTAACAAAAGACAATAAACAGGGAAGTACTGTAACAAATATACAGCTGGTCCAGAGACCTGCCGACTAGGGCAGCTTCGAGCGTCTGGCCCCGAACAAAGGGATGCATGATCATTTACACTGTCTAGGTTTCTATCTTTTGGGGAACAGAGATCCTCTTTTGGCCTTGAATGAACATTCCATGAGAGGAGAGGAACAACGAGAGGAAAACACCAAAACAATCTCACAGTTCTGACCTAAACCCTAGTAAATGTGGACGGACTAACATAAGGAGTATATGAGAGGAAAGGCTAAGGATAGAAACACTATATATATATATCCATAAGCCATAACAAGAATAGAAATAATAATAATAATAATAAAAGATCATGCATAAAAAATTTAATGTAAGAGGACACAATTTTCTGCCGTTGTGAAAAAACACACCCCTTTGATGCAAACACTGACCAACTCCACGAACCCTGAGTAATACTGTATATGAGTAGGTTAAACTCCCTTCGTAGTACAGGCCGCTGTTGTTAGACATTTGTATCAGATATTTGCACAATGCGGTTCTCCAGTAAACTTCTGAAAACTTGCCAGACATGTTCTTTGTGAGGTTTCTGCACCAGCTGCTCAGCCTTTTTCATGTGACCTGCTGTGTGCAGGTACTGTAAATGTCTCTGCGCCAAGGCCACTGATGAATTGTTTCCATCTCAGCTTGAAGACGTCATGGGGTTCTGACACTGTGTTGAGTTAATTGACTGATTATTCCCATGCCGGTGGTAATTAGTACTTCAACATAATGTAATTGATCCAATGTGGGGTTTTCTGAGCAGGATGTGTGTGATTGGCTGACTGCTTTTCATTCCAGTGCTTTTAACCCCCCGCCGGGCCTTTCTGCAGACAGAAACTGGGCTGATAGTTCCACTGTTTTAATTAAACAGCTTAGAAGTTTGCAGCAAGGGAGGGAGCTTCACCTAGAATGTTTCCTTAAGGCTGAATACTGATCAATCTATCAAGTTATATATAACTCAGTGACACATCTGCAGAATGAGAAATTGGAAGACAGTGAGACAGGTATCCATAAAAAAGAGACAGTGAGTGTAACTCCCAAAAGAGAGGATGTTATCTCAAAATCAAGGTAGTACACTTTGATAATAAAGTGGGCCTACACCATGTAATAAAGAATGGTTTAGATTATACGCTCCCTGAGAGCAGCTGTTCCAAAAATAATAGGTCTGATTAAATAAAATCAAGCAAGATAAATTCAATTATATTGATTTAATTGGAATTGGTACAAACAGCAGAGGCAAAGTAAATCTTCACACATCTTTTTTCACGTTGAGTTCATCTTTGGGGGGACTTGACATGCAGATTTTCACTGCTTACAGTAGCCAAGTGTCAAGGCAGGAAACAGAGTTTAGGACTCAGATGCAAACACCAGAGGCTCCGATGTAGTTTGAAGATTTATTTAAACACAAAAGGAAGATCTTAAGCTTACACAATGTGAAATAGAATTCCAAAAACAAAGGCAGGTATCTAAAGATGAACAGCAGGCCAGACATGGAGACAACCAGGGAACCACTCAAATGATGATGACACCGCAAAGACTGATCACAACAAGAGGACTAAATATACTGGAGCACACCACACACACACACAAGCAAGCAGGGCTATTAACCACCGGGGCAGACAGGAAACGAAGCTAGAAAAAAAACACCAGACACTGACAATACAAAATAAAACAGGGAGTAAAGCGTGAGGCGATACACGAGGACAAAGATAACAGACTACAATAGAGAAGATAGAACCAATGATCAACTGATAAAACATAAGGACAAGAACACAAGAGGCAGGGAGTGAAACAGCAGTGGGCATAAACAAGAATACAAAAAGAAGCAATATCCTACAGATTGGAGTAGGCTACTAAAGCTTGTAGACTACTACTTTTAGGGTTTTTAGATGTGTCAGTAAGCCTACTCACCACTTTGGAATGTGTATTATATTTTTTATTTGCTTCCAAGTTTTTTGCTCCCTTTTCACAGAGCATGTCACAGGCCTTAAAAATAAATGGATTTCATTTTACTTATGTGACGTTGAATGTATGACCATATAGGTTGGTAGGCCTATTGAAGTTAAATGTGAATGTGTTTATTTTAGGTTAGTGGCTATCCTGTATTAGAAAGACTGTCATGTACCACCCCACCTTCTAGCCCGTCCAAACCCAGAAAACAACAACATAGGTTGATAGTTGAAGGGCATAAAACCAAATTTTATGTTTTGAGCGGCCTTTTAAAGCCATTTCACAAATAACCTGAAAATTCCTATTTTAGTGGTGGTGGGTGGGGTGGATGGTTACATGATTAGACAACCTTCACCTTGTAGACCAGAGTTCGGTTCCCATGTGAAACTAAAACCCAGCATCAGTTAATGGTTTTTGTAGTTTTATTAGTTTTATTAGCGCTAGCTAACTATTGTTAATCATAATTTTGGTGGGGTTTTTGCATAGTGTTTATTTTTTAGCAGGTGTAGCTGTAGTTAACTATTTTTAGTGTTTTTTGTAGCATTTGGTACTATTGATGATATTGAAAAAACTGTGAGCCTACTGTCTTGCTTTCTTGCTAAATGACTGAGCTTGGGTCTGTCAATTTGTACAGTGAGCCAATAGAAAGCAGTGGTGCATCATTCATTATTCTACTGTGCCGTCATATTGTTTTGTACAATACTACATCCCATTTAATGGACAGTTTAGTCCAAAGTGATGTTCCCCCCCACATAGTGGCTTAGAGTATTGGTCAAGGACACTCCAAAAGTCAACCTGCTCTACCGGCTAAGCCACAACCATCTGCTGTCCAATAGTACCTAAATCCACCTACCAAAAAAGTGTTTGTTACTATTTATTGGCTCTGAGCAGTTCCAAGAAACAATCCTGTATTATATTCATATATTTCTCTGACTCCACTGCCAATCATTGCATTAGATAAGCACTGTCATGTTTAAAGAGAGGAAGAGTGAGAGTGAGCGAGTAAGTAACCAATGTGCTGTTGCACTGGTTACAACAGAATAACTATATATATATAGTGTGTGTTTCACATGTCATCCGGTTGGTTGGGTCTTAAAGAACTGAATATTGGCCAGGTTTGAGACCACGAGGGAGAGGTCTGGCAGCTGACACTGCCTGGGGTCAAGTGATGGTTAAGTACCAGTGGGGAGATGTCAGTCTCGGGAGCTCTGGTTGTTGTGAGTCTATTGCTGCATTCAAGCAATGTTGGTAGAATGGGAATAACAGGAATGACCCACCATTATTCTTGCTTGGGAATCTTCTCTCATTCTTCCAAGTGGCTAGCCCTAGTGCTAACCTTGTAGTCACACTCTTTAAATAGCCTGAATTAGCTACTTTTCTTGTGACATACAAAATAGTTTACAATGTTACAGGTAGACTGGGATGCACTTTACTGAGCACATTCATGCTCCCCAGAGGAGGACCTGCACAACCTTTTCTGTACTGGCTGCCTAACCAACTATCTAACAACTAACATTATTAGCCCCACTAGTGTAGCAGTTCGTGATGATGATTTAGCTACTATAACAATTTGCAACCACCTGACTCTTGTGAATTATGGATGTAAATGAAGGCTGCAGCCTCTAGAGGAAACTAGCAAAGTTTTGTTGAAATATTCTCTGTCACACACACAACAACAACTCTCTGGTAGCTGAAGTGTAGAAGACAAACAGATCGATGTGGTTGGTGACCTTCATTAACACATCAACATAAAAGAGTGTGCAGGTTCTCTGTCCTTCAATATGCTCTCATCGGTGTGTGCGTGTGTAGATTTACATTCATATTATTGGTATATTTAAGTCTGATTCTATTGATGTGTTTTGTGATGATATTTGATCAGTTTCTGTCTTTGTGTTTGCTGTGTTAATGAAGACAAAAAGACAATGAGTGAAGATTACTGATCCAAGTGTCCAGACTTGTGTTTGGCTGTGCAGGGAGAGTTTTTTTTCGCAATGGCGCATGCTCCATATTTCTCAAGAAGAATGCATGTTGTGTCAATCAACAATGAATGTATGATGAATGTAAAGACAAGTTAACAGCTAAATTTAATATTGTGGCGGCCAACAAAGCCAGGGAAGCTTATTGGCATCTCATGGAGTAAATTTGTAGCCAAATTATCTTCACAGTGTTCTTATTGTAGTTCAGATCTCTATTATGTATTTTATGGGCTCATCTTTTATGTGTAATATGATTAAGATGTAAAGGTACAACTGCACATAAGGTCCATTGTAATAGAAAAAAAGAAGCCAGTGGAGAGAAGTGAAAATCCAAAACAAATTTTAATTTCCAAGATTAATCTACAAGTAAACTTGAATATTCTCTGACATTATAGTCACACATTTATGAGAGAAACTTCACTTTGCAAGGCTGCAACATCACACACACACACACCACTGCTGTGTATTATACATGCAGTGGCAATTTAGACTTCACAATCGGATTTAACAGTGAGGAAATACTTGTGAGTTTAGCCCACAATCACTATCATGCACCTTAGAGACTTTGCTGTGAATTGGGCATATTCAGAAGTAAACACCAGAGTGATTTAGATTTTTGTGACTATAATTTCAAGGAATTGTCAGATTTTTGTTTTTATCTCTGTTTATTAATCCCCACCTGGCTCCGTATTTTTTGGACACGTAAAATAGTCAATCTAAATCTGTGAATACACTTCAGAAATCAGTTAAAGCCTACAGATGGGCTACATCTAAGAAACTGTCCTGTTAATTAATTAAGATCTCCTCTCTAAAATCAGAGACTACATTGCTCGCTGTGTGAACATAATAACATTTAAATAACATCACAGAGTACGGTCTAGACCTGCTCTTTTATGAAAAGTGCTGTGAGATAACTGTTGTGACGCTATATAAATAAAACTGAATTGAATAATGCTATCATGTTTGGAATAACTTATTTCACTGCAACTGCAGTGGAACAAGTCAGGATAAAATCTTAACATATTTTACTAAGTGGTGTATATTCATAGCCTACTTCTCATCATTAACACTGAGTTCAGATGTGGTGTGCAGCCCTACATATACAGGCTAACGTTGAGTTAACCACAAACAAAACCTGCTTGGAGCATTTTAGAGATGTGGCGTAAATTGCCATGGCAACAGACCTTGGTTAACACCCTTCCACCGACATCACAAAGTAACTCCTGAAGTTAGCCAGTTACATTGCTTCATAGTACAGGCCTCTGCTGTTCCCCTCACATGTGGTTGAAGAAAAACATGCAAGCATTAGTGGCCCTTATTTCTGGCCTACATCCTCACAAATTGAAGAAATCCTGTTAGTGATACAGTTATTGTATGTCAAGACCCTTACCTATCCTCTAGTGTATGTGTACGCACACAGGGGAAGATGGATAAGAGTCTTTACAGATTAACATGATGATGAAATGTTAACTTACAGTCTAGGTCCTTTGCCACAATTACTGGCCAACTTTGACGGCTCTCTGGTAAAAACCAACAAAGCAAAGCTGATGCACATCTTGACGGAAGACATCAGCCCACCTGCAACAGTGGGGGACATTCCAGATGGCACAGCGTGGATTTGGGATGCTATGGCTCTGGTGCAACAGCTAAAGCTGTGGACAATATGCTGACCATGTACTGAGGACATTAGTTAGCTCGGCGAAGACAACCAAGTCCGTAGAGGTTCATTTTGTATGTGACACATACAGAAACCAGAGCATCAAAAATGCAGAACGAGGTAGGAGGGCAGAACAGGGTTCAAAAAATTTAAATATATGGAGATGATCAAAAAACAACAAAGCAGAGGAGGAAATTTCTAGCATTTGGGAAAAACAACGAAAGCTTGCCGGAGTATTATTTTCAACATTGGAGCACTTCTGCAAAGAACATGAATAAAGAACATAACCATTTTTGCTGTGCATGGAGGCAAATGTCACACAATTAAGATGAATCCAAATGACACTGACATTGAAGTACTTGAGGTTACAGACTTTGAGACAACTCAAGAGGAGGCAGACACCAGACTTATGCTACATGCAGCTTATGCGGCCAATACAGCAGTGACCTTGTAACCAAGAGCCCAGACACTGATGTCTTTGTGCTGGCACTTGCATTCTGCAGCCTCATTGATGGTCACCTGTAGTTCCACACAGTAAAGCAGAAAAACACACACAATACTGACATTAACCGCCTACATGCCCATCTTGGTGAAGAAAAATGTGATGCCCTTGTTGGTCCGCAAGCCTTCTCTGGATGTGACACTGTGAGTGCTCTGCAAGGAAAGCAAAAGCATACAAAAAATGAATCTCTAAAACTGACTACATCACTCTGTTTAGAGAACTAGGAACTAGTTTCTTCTCATCACCAGAACACTGTGATGCAATGGAAGCTTACACATGTGATCTATATGATCAGAAAGTCTGCCAGGATGTCAATACTGCAAGAGCTAAACTTTTCAAATCAGGAAAGTGTTCTGAGAGAGACCTAACTCCAAACAAACACTCCTTGCATAAACATATCCAGCGGGCAAAATATCATGCTGCAGTACACAGGAGGAGCCTTGAGTGTGGGCCAGACATTCCTCCTCCTATAAATCATGGCTGGATGATGGCAGGAGATTTCTTTGACGTGGACTGGATGACACTTCCACCAGCCTAGAGGCAAAACTGGAGTTTGTGCGCTGCTCCTGTAATAAGTCAAACTGTGTTTAGGGGAGATGCACATGTAAACTACATAAGCTGCTATGTACAAACTTGTGACAATGAGTCATTTGCAGATGACTAGGCCTGAATGGTTTGCTCCTTCTGTTCAGGTAGTGGTGTGTGAGAACTGCTGCAGGAGCGAATAATACTAATGTTAAATGATTTGTGTAAATGTTATTACTTACAACTAACAAACTATCTTAACATATTTATAATAACACTGTTTCAACTTCCCTGTCTAAAGTATACCGTGCAAGGCTGTAGTTTTTGCTGTTAATTTGTTTAGATTTCCTTAAGCTGTTATCTCTTTCCAGCTATTTAAGCAAGGGCCAAATCAATAAAATCCGCTAAATGTGAAGACAAATTGAACCAGTGACTAAATGTGTTTACACTTGTGTTTGCTTGGTTTTTAGGTCTACAATTATTGCGATGCTAGCAAGCGGCCACTTTACCACATGCTTACCTTCAACAATCAAAGGCTTTTCCTACCCAATGTTGAATAATTTTATAATAATCGCGTGAAACTGGCTAGATGATAGATGCAGACCATTTTAACTTAACGTGGAGGATGCATGATACTAGTGTGCGAAGGGTTAGCTAACGATTCCTTTGCACAAATAGGTCACCATGAATTTTAAAAAAATATTGTGCAACAAAACAAGTTTGCATAGCTTGCTAACTAAATAATACATTAATACATACCTTCATGCTTCGAGTAGTGATGCTTTGTCAAAGATTTTTGTTTCATAGACGCCTAATTTCTCAGTTCTCTCCAGGTTCTCACATGCTGAACAGCTGTGCCAATATAGCAAAATCTGATAAGTTAATACCATCCCTCTGTGAGTATTTTAGCGTGCTGTTGGTTTAAATGAAGTAGAATTTAATGTAAACTATAATATTTAAAAATATCTGTAAGAATTTTGGGTGGCAACAAATGGAATCTGATCAAGAATAAAACAACCTTCACAACTTTAAACAATCTGGGTCCCCCCCCTAATAAGGTAACATTATTTTTTAAAACTAAAGCAGATACGTGGTCTCGGCCCACCACCTATTTGGAGCGCACACATATTCGAGCCTTCCTGGTAAAAGCAGTTAAACAGAGCAGTCAGTTTCTCTCTTTACAAAGGTAAGTGTTGCAGACTCTTATCTGAAGAGAGACTCTTATCAAGTCTTAATTGTACTCGATATCATTTGTCAAATTACCTCAGACAAGATACACATCACAATGTCTGTTTTTCATAATAAGGACACAATGTAAACACTATGAAAATAAGAATAATTGGATTATCACAGGAAGTATATTATGTTGTAGTATGTTCCATGTGTCCATAAAAAACAATAACATTCTAACAAAATTACATTCTTTAATTGTGGTTTGCTGGAAACACATTGAATAAATAATTCCCGACAATGACAACGCACATTTGAGCTCACTGACTTTTAGATAACTGACTACACAGAGATTTAAAATTAAGCATTTTTACTGTATCAATGTTGAAATACAACATAGCACTTTGAAATACCTTCCTTTCTGATAGGAAGTCTTGTTGAGGTGCTGTAAAAACACATTTCTCCATAATTTCTGAATTGAGTTGTGGACAACTAGGACCACATAAATTAAAAAATGAAACATTTCTCTGCCCAAGTCAGCTTTAAGACCAGGATTGTTCATTAGGTGACATACTGTACAGTATTTGTAAACAGCTACATCCTGGAGTTCACTGACAGTGTCTACAATGAATGAACATTCAATAGTACAGGTGGGTTGCCATGTATCAGCCAGTCAGAGCCTATCCCAGCTTACATTGAGCGAAAGGCGGGGTACACCCTGGACCCAGGTCGCCAGTCCATTGCAGGGCCACACAGACAAACAACCCCTCACACTCACATTTACACCTAAGGACAATTTTAGAGACACCAACTTACCCAGCCTGCATGTTTTTGGAACCAAAATAATATACTAGTTCATAATATACAAATGATTTTGTCTGACTTTCAGAATACCAGCCACATTGCATTTCTGCATTGTAATAATGTCACATATGTGTACTAAGTTGGATCAAACACTGCTAATCTTAAAAGTAGAGAGGAGCCTATTTATTTTCATGCTTTACACACACTACACAAGATGAATAAACTATACAGACAACTGTAAATAACTTTGTTCTCCACATGTTATCCTGTAGTTACACAGTAATATTAGCTAGAAGTAACTTCTGTTCTCCCATGCTCTTTAATCACAGTAGCAATGGGATATGTGCTGTTCTCCTCTGTATCTACACATAAACAACAATGCATGTAAGGGGGGGGGGGGTATAAAAGGAATGTATTCCATTGTTTTTGGGTAATTTTTGGGTAATTCTTCTTGTCAAAGACAAAGATGAAATTTATGAGCAGTAAAGTTAGCTTTTTTTTACTCAATTACCACATATAAAACATCGCTTAATAGCAATCACATTTAACAGAAGCATAATATTTAATAAGTGTTGAGATTAGTTCATTTGCTAGTCTCCATTACTAGCTTAAGAGCTTAAACTTATAGCATTTTGCACTGCAAAATTAGCATAGCGGCTATTGGACTTTTCCTCTCCTCATAGCTAAACAAATTACTTGTATTATTCAAACTATTTCTTACTCACCGCTGCTGGTTAGTCCACAGCATCTGTCGACACAACACAGCCTGAATGGATGTTTGGTTGAAACTAGTGTTGTTTTTGGCGGCCTATTTTAATATTAGTTTTAGTCTAGTCTTTGTGTCAAGCTGTCATTTTAGTTTTTATTAGTTTTAGTCACGTTCATACTCTTTTTAGTCTAATCAAGTTTCAGTCGACATTGTATTTTATTCTCTTTTTAGTAATGCAATTCTATTTAACCCAGTCAATATAATATTTAATATAACTACCTACTAACTAAACCTAAATTTTCTTTTAGCCAAACCCATCTCAAACAAGGTTATCTTATATTATTGTTGCCTTAAAGACTCAAGAATATACATCCATTTCAGACACGGAAGTGACGGAACAGAAGATGCACTGACTTGAAATTACAACATTTATTTTACCAACCAAACATGTTAGAAGTACACACATATAAATTTATATAAAATAAATAAAAACAATAAATAAAATAGCATCACATGACAATGGCAGAAATAAATGAATACATTCAAGTTTACCATAAAGAGAAACAAGGTGCTTGAATGCTCGAGCAAAAATAACATACTAAAAAGTGCAAATAAAATGTGTGTGTCTGTTACTTACTTGTATTGCTTGTAAACTGAAGTCAGATTTTGCATCCTAAAAACTATTAAAAGATATAATAATACTGTGGCGAGCAGGCCGAGGGATGTGAGAGAACGTTGCGAGGCCGGTGGCGTGAGTGTTAATGAACGTCACCTGTGAGACGCACCGGTCTTGCATCTCTCACGGAGGAGCAGAAGCATAAAAGGAGGAGCAATGACGCTGAAGATGGAGAGAGGAACGTTGGTTACGTATTGTAACCCCAGATTCTATGAGTATAGGCGCAGCCCTCTAAGGCTATCGCTATTGGTATACCCTTCACGCTTCGCGCTGCACTGAGAATTTTAGTTCACGCCACCCACAGCGTGGCCTCTCCTACGTCCGCGACCTTGTATATATACAACGGTGAGACCTTGCCTTCGCTCCCAAATGCCTTTTCTTCAGCACTGAGAACCAAGGTCCAGTGAGGTTTTCAACTTAGAGGGCTGCTTCTATACTCATAGAATCTGGGGTTACAACACGTAACCAACGCTCTATTTCGTGATAGGCTTCGCCCTCTAAGGCTATCGCTATTAGGTTAGAGGCGAAGCAGGATGAGTCAACGCCTCACTGGCCCATACGGTACCACCAAGCATAACCCACCTGCCCAGAGCCATAACAAACCACCCAGTCACCCGCCGACAGCGGCATTGGTGTCGGCGCGCGCATCGAAGCACCGATGGCGCTGACGCAGAGGCCGAAAGTGCCGCACCCCGCGTAATCGGAACCGAAGCGGGGACCCGCAGCCGCAGGGACGCAGGCGGGTCGCGATAGCAACCATGTCAGCTGCTCCAAGGCCGGGTCACGTAGCAGCGTCGCCTCCCCACACCGTCCGGTGGGAGAGATGCGCCGCGACACCTACAAGGAGAATCACTCATCCAAAACGCCAGTACTGAGTGAGTCAGAGAGAGACGGAGACATCCCGCAGATAATAACGGATCGAAAGAGCACGGAGACGCACCAAGAGGCCGCCGTGCAGATCTCGCCCACCGCCAGCCCACCGCGGTAACGCCACTGAGGAGGAAACGCCCTCGTGGAGTGCGCTCTGATGCCCTCCGGGAGACTCCCCGTAGACATGTAAGCCTGGGAAATGGCATCACACAGCCAGTGAGACAAGCGCTGCGCCGACAGGGGAAGCCCCTTGACTGCTCCCTGTAGTGCACAAACAGCTGCTGCGAAGCGGCGCCAGGCGGCCGTGGCGCCACGTAGCAGGACAGCGCCGCGACCGGCAAAGGAGGTGGGACGCTATGCCCTCCGGTCGACCCATGGGGAGGAAAACCCGAGAGGGTGATCACCAGCGACCTAAAAGAGCTCTTAATGCTTTTAGGCATGAACGCCGGGTTAGGGTGCAGGGTAGCCGAGCTGCCGTCGCCCTGAAACCTGAGGCACGACGGAGCCACAGAGAGGGCAGCCAGATCGCTGACCCTCTTGGCCGAGGTCAGAGCGAGGAGCAGGGCTGCCTTAGCCGAAAGGGAACCTCAGGTCCGCCGCCTCCAAGGGCTCAAAGGGAGCTTGAGTTAGCGCTACGAAAACCAGCTGCAAGTCCCACTGTGGGACAGCAGGCCGTGTCACAGGTCGGCGCCTCGCGACACCCCTAAGAAAGCGCTTTCACCAGGGGTGGGAAAACAGTCCCGTCCCCAAGCCCTCGTGGCAGGAGGAAATGGCGGCAGCGTAGGTTTTAACCGTACTGAATGCCAGTCCCCTGTCCACGAGCAGCTGCAGGAACGAAAGCACCGCTGGCAGCGGACAGGAGACCGGTTCAGTCCCCTGATCCAGACACCAGCGCTGAAAAGCCGACCACTTAGAGGAGTAGGAAGACCGAGTGGAGGCGGCCCGCGACTCCTGGATGGTGCGAACCACCTCACGGGAGAGACCTAAGCCCTCCAGGCGACGCCTCTCAGCGGCCAGACCCAGAGAGGCTGGCCGGGGAGCGGGTGACTCCTGATCACACCCCCCGCCTGAGAGAGAGCGTCCCCCCTCCAGGGAAGTTTCCACGGCTGTCCCGCCAGCAATCGCTGAAGGCAGGGAAACCAGGACGCGCTGGTGCGCTCTGGAGCCACCAGGACCACCGCCGAGGAGGAAAACTGCAGGCGGTCCAGAAGGCGCTGGATAAGCCTCACCGGTGGAAGGCATACAGCAGCCCGGGGCCAAAGGGGATGAGCAAAGGCGCCCACTCCCAGAGGGGAACGCCCCGCTGGGCTCAGTGAAACCAGAGGGCGCACTGAGCATTCTCCCTGTTGGCTAACAGGTCCACTTCCGCCTTGCCGAACCGGGCCAGATCTGAGCCACCAGATCGGGATGGAGACGCCACTCGTCCGGCGTAGGGCCTCCCTCGACATAATGTCCGCCCTATGTTCAGCACGCCAGGGATGTACTCCGCCTGATCGAGAGCAGGTGAGTGCGCTACCACAGGAGCAGCCGCCTGGCCAAACTCCAGTAGCTGCGCTTGAGCGCACTCCCGCCTGGCGGTTCATGTAGGCCGCCGCTGCCCAGTTAGTCGGTGCGGACCAACACATGTTGGCCCCGCAGCAGAGGAGAAAATGACGGATCACCTTCCACACCGTGAGAAGCTCCAGCGCTGCTTATGTGGAGAAGTCTGCGCCCTGCCACAGACCGCCCACCACCTGAGAGAGGCATGTCCCGCCCCAGCCCGCCAGGGAGGCGCCTGTGAAGACCGAGATGTGGGACGTGACTCCTGCCCAGGGGACCCCGACCGAGAGAGAGGGGTCCCGCCAGTAGGCCAGATCCGAGGAACGGAGACGCTGGCGCCGCTCTCTGCGCCACCGGTCTACACGCAGGCGGATGAACCACCGCTGCAGCCTCCTCATGTGGAGAAGCCCCAGGGGGACCACCACGCGAGCCGCCGACATGAGGCCCAGGAGCCTCATGACCGACAGAGCTGCCACCGCCGCCTCCGGGACAACGTGGCGGAGCAGCTCCATCAGAGCACCCACCTCTCCTGAGAGAGCCGGCCTCTGGAGTGGGAGGAGTCCAGTACCACGCCAAGGTAGGTGAGCCTCTGGGAGGGGAGGTGGGCACTCTTCTCCCAGTTCACCGTGGAAGCCCAGGTAAGACAAGCGCGCCACCAGCTGGGCCGCTTGCAGCACTGCCTCGCCCTGGGACGGCGCCAGCAGCAGCAGGTCGCCTTTCCCAAGCAAAAGGACCCTGATGCCAGACCGCCGCAGCGGCTCCATCGGCCGCCTCGACGCACTTGGAAAAGTGCGCGGGCCAGGGAGTAACCGGCGGGCAGGCGGTCGTATTAGTACTGAGCCTCTGGAATGAGAAACGCAGAAACTTCCTGTGTCCGGGAATGACGGGCACATGAAAGTACGCTGCCCCTCAGGTCGATGGAGGAGAGCCAATCCCCTTGGCGACACTCCAACACCTGCTTCACTGTTTACATGCAAAAAGGTCTCACCATAATCGCTTCTGTTGAACAGTGACAGATCCAGGATGGACCTCACACCGCCTCGCCTTTTTCCTGACCAGGAAGTAGCGGGAGTAAAACCCCCGATCCTCCTGCCCGGAGGAACCCTGAAATGGCCTGCTTTTCCAGGAGCTCCTGGAGCTCCGCTTGGAGAGCGTGTACTGAGCCGGAATGAGAGCATCGCCTCTACAATCCGGTGGAAAAGGGGGCTAACTGCAGCCTGTGACCCCGGGCGGATCAGGCTGTCCGGTCCATTTGTCCATCAGGCAGGAAGCAAGCCACTCTGAGTAGCTCTGTGAGTGGTTGGACCTGCTGATGAGGCTCCTGGTGGCCCTGAAGGGAAGCCACTCTGCTGCCCTTGCCGCCGCCACAATTCGTGGGGACAGCAACCGCCTTGTTCCACTGAACAGGAGAGTTAGCACCAGGCAGGGGAAAAGGGAGGCTCGTGGGCTTCAACACACGCAGCCAGTCAGGGGAGTGCCTCCCCGCGCTGCTTGCATGTGCGAAGTCATCGTGACGGCAAGGCACAGCCACTGGGGAGGCGAGCCAGTACCGCTCCACCAGGGCCCTCCCAGCCCGCTGCCTGGGGCAGGGGGCACGGGCCACATCGCGGAGAGACCTTCACACACAGTCAGAGGGGTCTGTTGGTGTCCTCCCGCGGTGGCGGAGGGACCACACGAGGCAGCGTGAAGCTGCCTTCGTGGGTCCCTTGTCGTACCGCATCCCCGGTGGGGAGGGAGGCAGAGGCAGACACAGTCGCTGGGGCACGAGGTGGGGCAGCCACAACCGTGAAGCCTGTAACCATGCCGCCCCCGATTGGGGCAGGGATAGGCAACAGAGGAATAGTCTGCCTGCACATCGGAGCCAAGCTGCATGAAGGTCACACGGCCAGCTGCAGCCGGTCCACACAGTGTGACGGCAGCCGCTGACTTCGTGAAAGACAGTGGCGGGCGAGGAGGAAATAACTGCTTGTGGCCTTGGAGCCAGACTGCATGAAAACCACCTGGCCATCTGCAGCCTGTCTGTGTTATGCCACTACCCCGTGAGGGGGGCTCATCGCCATGCAGCTCGACCGGCAAGGGAAGAGGGCAGGGGGCCTACGCGTGGGCTCAGGCCAGCCACCCGACCATGTCAGGGAGGGGCAAGAGGAGGGAGGATGTGCAGCGCTGCAGTAAGCTCCAGGCTGCTTGTTAGCCGCTTGGCTAACACACAGCTGGCTCACACAATGTGTGGAAGTGAAAGACAGCAGCTTCTTCATAATGTCCAGAGCAGCTGTCTGTAATGTGCAACACTAGGTCATGCAATTGACAAAACACAATTCTCCCCAGCTGCTACTAACGTGGTTGGCACACACTTGATGGCGCATAGCCGCATGTACAGTGCCCAACACAGCCTGTCACACACCTCTGGATGCAGGAAGAGGGACTGCGGCGGTGATGCCGCGGTCACGCGACAAGCCCGCAGCCGCGTCTGCCGGGAGGGGACGGCGTAATGTGTGGAGCAGCGATAGGATAACACTGCACGCAGGGGGTGTAGTGCTATCCTGCCTGCATGAAGCTGTAATGTACTGCTTCGAGGGCTCATTTGACACAGTCTGGCTTCTGTGAACCAAGGGGGACCCCTGGAAGCACAGAAGGACCGCGCTATTGATGCCGCGAATATGCACTTGCTCGCCGTCGGCACCGCCGGGGAACGCGCATAATGTCAACAGCATCACACACTGCACAGCAGATTTCTTCGTGGAGAAAATATCTGTACAGAGTGTGTATATGTTCTGTCCACACGGAGCTTAATGTCCGCTGTCGTGGCTAACACCGCTCTGTGGGGAGGGTGTGTGAAGGGACCTCTGATTGTGAACAGAGTGTGCTGCTTGTTGCTTGAGCTTCGCTACACATTAGCCACGCGGCTAACGGCAGCTGGCTCACACAGTGTGCGTAAATCAGTGCTTGGTGTGGCTGGTTCGACTGAGACCGCACAGAAAGCATTTGTTCACAACTTCCACAAGGGCAACAAGATTCCACACAGCTTTTCTCGACCCATAGCTTACTAGTGATTCGCTTCTGGCCGACGCAGGGTCGGCCAGCAGCAATAAAACCGCTAGATGTCATTAGTCGCAGCTAATGTGGAGCAACGTGGCACACGGGATCGCTCTGGTCGGCTGATCCAGGCAGACCGCATGTGAGCGCTACGTTAGCCGCTCGCTAGCATAACGCTCGTTAGCATAACATGCCTCGCCGCTGCAAGCTAGTAGCGCCGAGGCCGCGCCATCGGAGGTCTGAACGGAAGCGAGGAGCCGCCGAGATCCGCGGAATGGCAAGAGCGAGCAAGCCACCTCCGCCTTCCGCCAACAGCAGATCGAGGGCTTCAGTCCAGAGAGCGGGTGGACCGCCACACCTCCTCGCATCGAACGGCAAGCTATTCGCCTGCGCCGCCACTCTTCGTGGGAAAAGGCGTAAGAACGGCAGTGCGACATCGAAAGTGAGCGCCGTCGGCGCAGTTCCAGTCCGGGCACGCCGCAGCTGGGACCGACGTAGCCCGCGGCTTCTCGTCCCGCTCTGACCGCTTGCTGGAAGACATCGCTCTAATTTTCCCGCTGGAAAATCTTGCTCTTTAGACAAATCTTCTGCTCTATAGACAGCTCAGTGCTGAAGAAAAATGGGAGCCGAGCAAGGTCTCACCGCTGTATATATACAAGGTGCGGATCGAGAGAGGCCCACGCTGTGGGTGGGCGTAGACTGTACTTTAGTGCCGCAGGCGCGCTGGAAGGGGTATACCCAATAGCTGATAGCCTTAGAGGGCGAAGCCTATACGAAATAGAACAGGCCTGATTTTATGTTGTGTTTTGTGTGTTGCAGAAATACTTGCAAAATAATAATAATATTTGACTAAACAAGACCGAAATAACGGTATAACATTTCTCACTGCCTCGCTTTTGGTCAACGTAAAATGTAGAGACATTTTATCGTAGTTTTGCTTTGTAAACCACATTTAGTTTAGTTTTTATTCGTCAACAATATTGCAAAATACATTTAATTACAATCATCGCCACATGACCAGCATTTATGTTGTACTCGCCTCGCTTGTCACGCTGATAAAGGTTCGCTGACTGACGATATTTAGTCATCGCTTTCGCTGACGAAAGCAACACTAGTTGAAACAGAGCAGCTCATAGTAGCGAGCAACACGCTGTTCGTGTCAGAGCATTTACTGTAAAGGTTCGAATATGAGTGCACTCTATAGTCAGCTGCGGCTAGCTGACCATGTGGTTCTAGCTGCACCGCTAGGAATTTTGGGCCCCATGACAAAAAACTCAAATTGGGCCCCCTCTACGTATCTGTTGTCACCACATCTCTAGGACCTAACTGTTCAATCAAAAGCTTTAACTCTAACTCTAACTCTAATTAAAGGCTTGCAACTGTCTTGCTTCTTGTATTTCAATACTAATATTAGCACAATATTTACTGCTGGTGATTTGTACATGCAAGTCTGCACACAGTTTGCTGTTCACTATTTGATGCAAGATTAGAAGCCACCATAAAAAAATGACCTTCACGGCAATCTTTAATCTCAATGTATTTTTATAGTAAAATTAAAAGATGGAATTCTCTTAACATTAAAACCTATCAATTCAATTCGATTTCATTTAACGGCCATAATTCAATCTAAGTGAACTTATCAAACTGGATTATTTTAATATTTTCTGTAATTTACATGAAGGCTGAGGGAAGCTACTCACTGTTTCCAACTGTCCAGCATCCAGTACAGCCAGGAGGTTGTTTTTATTTTATCTCATAATGATCATTGTGAGAAAATAATCTGTTTGAATTAATTAAATATTTCATTTTCTTTTTGTTCTGGCAAAAACAGAAAGAGAGACAAAGAATCCCCACAGCCTACTTAGAATGATGCTAACTCATTAACACAGTGCTGCTCACCGTCTTCACTGGGACAGGGAGGCTAACGTTACAGTTATGGGGAGACTGGGCTGCTGCTGATATGTTGTTAGTCTGCTAAAAGGGCAGGGACAACAAGTAAATATGAATATCTTGCTAAACGCTACCCTGCACTGATTAAGTGTTGATGAAATGTAGGCTAACACTAGTCTGTAGCTAGCTATCTTAATTTCACTATTGACATTAAGCCAACAGGTTGACACCACTCCCAGACTAAAGGCTAACCACCTTTCTTGGTGAAAAACTGGGTTAAAGAGTGGCATCCTTTTCTTTGTCTTTCCTCTCTTTCCTTTTTTGAAAACCAGATTTTGTTTTTAACATTGTGATCACTGTATTAAACACCATCACTGATCAGTGCGCTGAGGCAGGACCAAACCATTTCCATGCAGATACAGGGGTGGTCATTTTGTTCAATTAGGATATTTAAAGGAGTTCTATTTCGTGATAGGCTTCACTCTAAGGCTATCGCTATTGGTATACCTCTTCGCGCTTCGCGCTGCACTGAGAATTTTAGTTCACGCTTCACCCACAGCGTAGGCCTCTCCTACGCCCGCACCTTGTATATATACAACGGTGAGACCTTGCCTTCGCTCCCATTTTTCTTCAGCACTGAGCTGTCTATAGAGCAGAAGATTTGTCTAAAGAGCAAGATTTTCCAGCCGGAAAATTAGAACGATGTCTTCCAGCAAGCCGGTCAGAACGGGACGAAGCACGGGCTACGCCGTCCCCGCCAGTGGCGTGCCCAGGACTGGAGCCGCCGCCGAAGCGCCACTTCGCGGTCGCGACTGCCCGCTCTTCGCCTTTTTCCACCGAAGAGTGGCGGCGCCAGGCTAATAGCTTCGCCGCTCAGTACGAGGAGGTGTGGCGGTCCACCCGCCTCTGGACGAAGCCCTCGATCTGCTGTTGGCGGAAGAGCTGGAGATGGATTGCTCCGCTTTGCCATTCACGGGTCTCCGAAGCTGCCTCGCTTCCGCTCAGACCTCCGATGACGCTGGCCTCGACGCTGCTAGCTTGCCGCGGCGAGGCATGTTATGCTAACGAACGCTATGCTAACGAACGGCTAACGTAACGCCACATGCGGTCCGCCTGGATCAGCCGACCAGAACGCATCCCGTAGCCCACGCTGTTCCACATTAGCTGCGGCTAATGACATCTAGCCGGTTTTATTGCTGCTGGCCGACCCTCGCCGGCCAGAGCGTAATCACTGGTAAGCTATGGGTCGAGAAAAGCTGTGTGGAATCTTGTTGCCCCTTTGTGGAAGTTGTGAACAAATGCTTTCTGTGCCGGTCTCAGTCGAACCAGCCACACCAAGCACTGATTTCGCGACACTGTGTGAGCCAGCTGCCGTTAGCCACGTGCATAATGTGTAGCTTGAAGCTCAAGCAACAAGCAGCACACTCTGTTCACAATCTGAGGTCCCTTCACACACCCCTCCCCACAGAACGGTGTTAGCCCACCGACAGCGGACATTCGCCCGCGGTGGACAGAACATATACACACTCTGTACAGATATTTTCTCACGAAGAAATCTGCTGTGCAGTGTGTGATGCTGTTGACATTATGCACGCTCTCCGCAGTGCCCGACGGCGAAGCAAGTGCATATTCACGGCATCAATGGCACGGTCCTTCTGTGCTTCCAGGGGTCCCCCCTTGGTTCACAGAAGCCAGACTGTGTCAAATGAGCCCTCGAGCAGTACATTACGCTTCATGCAGGCAGGATAGCACTACACCCCCCTGCGCGCAGTGTTATCCTATCGCTGCTCCACACATTACGCACGTCCCCCTCCCCGGCAGAGCACGGCTGCGGGCTTGTGCGTGACCACGGCATCACCGCCGCAGTCCCTCTTCCTGCATCCAGAGGTGTGTGACAGGCTGTGTTGGGCACTGTACATGCGCGCTGTACGCCATCAAGTGTGTGCCAACCACGTTAGTAACGCTGGGGAGAATTGTGTTTTTGTCAATTGCATGACCTAGTGTTGCACATTACAGACAGCTGCTCTGGACATTATGAAGAAGCTGCTGTCTCTCACTTCCACACATTGTGTGAGCCAGCTGTGTGTTAGCCAAACGGCTAACAAGCAGCCTGGGCTTGCTGCAACGCTGCACATCCTCCCTCCTCTTGCCCCCTCCCTGACATGGTCAGGGTGGCTGGCCTGAGCCCACACGTAGGCCCCCCTGCCCTCTTCCCTTGCCGGTCGAGCTGCATGGCGATGAGCCCCCCCCCCCCTCACCGGGGTAGTGGCATAACACAGACAGGCTGCAGATGGCCAGGTGGCTTTCATGCAGTCTGGCTCCAAGGCCACAAGCAGTTATTTCCTCCTCGCCCGCCACTGTCTTTCACGAGTCAGCGGCTGCCGCCACACTGTGTGGACCGGCTGCAGCTGGCCGTGTGGCCTTCATGCAGCTTGGCCCGGCGTCGCAGGCAGACTATTCCTCTGTTGCCTATCCCTGCCCCCCCCCAATCGGGAGCGGCATGGTTACAGGCTTACGGTTGTGGCTGCCCCACCTCGCGCTCCCCGCCGACTGTGTCTGCCTCTGCCTCCCTCCCCCACCGGGATGCGGTACGGCAAGGGACCCACGAAGGCAACCACGCTGCCTCGTGGTGGTCCCTCCCGCCACACACGGGAGGACACCCAACAGACCCCTCTGACTGTGTGTGAAGGTCTCTCACGATGTGGGCCCGTGCCCCCTGCCCCCAGGCAGCGGAGCGCTGAGGGCCCTGGTGGAGCGCAGTACTGGCTCGCCTCCCCAGTGGCTGTGCCTTGCCGCCACATTGACTCGCACATGCAAGCAACGCAGGGAGGCACTCCCCTGACTGGCTGCGCGGTGTTGGCTTCACGAGCCTCCCTTTTCCCCTGCCTGGTGCTAACTCTCCTGTTCAGTGGAACAAGGAGGTTGCTGTCCCCCCCCACGCAATTGTGACGGGCGGCAAGGGCAGCAGAGTGGCTTCCCTTCAGGGCCACCAGGGCGCCTCATCAGCAGGTCCAACCACTCACAGAGCGCTACTCAGAGTGGCTTGCTTCCTGCCTGATGGACAAATGGACGGACAGCCTGATCCGCCGGGTCACAGGCTGCAGTTCGCCCCTTTTTTCACCGGATTGTAGAGACGATGCTCTCATTCCCGGCTCAGTACACCGCTCTCCAAGCGGAGCTCCAGGAGCTCCTGGAAAAGCAGGCCATTTCCAGGGTTCCTCCCGGGCAGGAGGATCGGGGGTTTTACTCCCGCTACTTCCTGGTCAGGAAAAAGACGGGCGGTGTGAGGTCCATCTCTGGATCTGTCACTGTTCAACAGAGCGATTATGGTGAGACCTTTTCGCGATGTAAACAGTGAAGCAGGTGTTGGAGTGTGCGCCAAGGGGATTGGCTCTCCTCCATCGACCTGAGGGACGCCAGACTTTCATGTGCCCGCCATTCCCGGACACAGGAAGTTTCTGCGCTTCTCATTCCAGGGCGCCAGTAGTAATACGCACCGCCTGCCCTTCGGTTACTCCCTGGCCCCGCAGCACTTTTTCCAAGTGCGCCGAGACGGCCGTGGAGCCGCTGCGGGCGGTCTGGCATCAGGGTCCTTTTACTTGGGAAAGAAGCTGACCTGCTGCTGCTGGCGCCGCCCCAGGACGCAGGCAGTGCTGCAAACGGCCCAGCTGGTCGCGCGACTTGTCTTACCTGGGCTTCACGGTGAACTGGGAGAAGAGTGCCCACCTCCCTCCCAGAGGCTCACCTACCTTGGCGTGGTACTGGACTCCTCCCTCCAGAGAGCTGCTCTCTCAGGAGAGGGTGGGTGCTCTGATGGAGCTGCTCCGCCACGCTGTCCCGGGAGCGACGGTGGCAGCTCTGTCGGGTCATGAGGCTCCTGGGCCTCATGTCGGCGGCTCACGTGGTGGTCCCCTGGGGCTTCTCCACATGAGGAGGCTGCAGCGGTGGTTCATCCGCTGCGCGTAGACCCGGTGACGCAGAGACGACGCCGCCTCCGTTCCTCGGATCTGGCCTACTGGCGGGACCCCTCTCTCTCGGTCGGGTCCCCTGGGCAGGGTCACGCCCCACATCTCGGTCTTCACAGACGCCTCCCTGACGGGCTGGGGCGGACATGCCTCTCTCAGGTGGTGGGCGGTCTGTGGCAGGGCCGCAGACTTCTCCACATAAACGCTGGAGCTTCTCACGGTGTGGAAGGTGATCCGCCATTTTTCTCCTCTGCTGCGGGGCCAACATGTGTTGGTCCGCGACCGACAACAGGGCCGCTGGCGCCTACATGAACCGCCAGGGCGGGTGCGCCAGCGCAGCTACTGGGTTTGGCCAGGCGGCTGCTCCTGTGGGCGCCGCACTCACCTGCTCTCGATCAGAGCGGAGTACATCCCTGGCGTGCTGAACATAGGAGCGACATTATGTCGAGGGAGGCCCTCGCCCGACGAAGTGGCGCCTCCATCCCGATCTGGTGGCTCAGATCTGGCTTCGGTTCGGCAAGGCGGAAGTGGACCTGTTCGCCAACAGGGAGAATGCTCAGTGCGCCCTCTGGTTTCACTGAGCCCGCTGGACGCTCCCTCTGGGAGTGGGACGCTTTGCTCATCCCCTTTGGCCCCCCGGGCTGCTGTATGCCTTCCCACCGGTGAGGCTTATCCCGCGCCTTCTGGACCGCCTGCAGTTTTCCTCCTCGGCGGTGGTCCTGGTGGCTCCAGAGCGCACCAGCCGCCCTGGTTTCCCCTGCCTTCAGCGCATTGCTGGCGGGACAGCCGTGGAAACTTCCCTGGAGGGGGACGCCTCTCTCAGGCGGGGTGTGATCAGGAGTCACCGGCTCCCGGCCAGCCTCTCTGGGTCTGGCCGCTGAGAGGCGCCGCCTGGAGGGCTTAGGTCTCTCCCCGTGAGGTGGTTCGCACCATCCAGGAGTCGCTGGGCGCCTCCACTCGGTCTTCCTACTCCTCTAAGTGGTCGGCTTTTCAGCTGGTGTCTGGATCAGGGGACTGAACCGGTCTCCTGTCCGCTGCCAGCGGTGCTTGCTTCCTGCAGCTGCTCGTGGACAGGGGACTGGCATTCAGTACGGTTAAAACCCACGCTGCCGCCATTTCCTCCTGCCACGAGGGCTTCGGGACGGGACTGTTTTTTCCCACCCCTGGTGAAACGCTTCTTAGGGTGTGCGGAGGCGCCGACCTGTGACACGGCCTGCTGTCCCACAGTGGGACTTGCCGCTGGTTTTACGCCGCTAACTCAAGCTCCCTTTGAGCCCTTGGAGACGGGCGGACCTGAGGTTCCTTTCGGCTAAGGCCGCCCTGCTCCTCGCTTCTGACCTCGCCAAGAGGGTCAGCGATCTGGCTGCCCTCTCTGTGGCTCCGTCGTGCCTCAGGTTTCAGGGCGACGGCAGCTCGGCTACCCTGCACCCTAACCCGGCGCTCATGCCTAAAAGCATTAAGAGCTCTTTTAGGTCGCTGGTGATCACCCTCTCGGGTTTTTTTTCCTCCCCCATGGGTCGACGGAGGACGCAACGCCCCACCTCCTTTGCCCGGTGCGAGCGCTGTCCTGCTACGTAGCGCACGACGTCGCCTGGCGCCGCCGCAGCAGCTGTTTGTGCACTACAGGGAGCAGTCCAAGGGCTTCCCCTGTCGGGCGCAGCGCTTGTCTCACTGGCTGTGTGATGCCATTTCCCAGGCTTACATGTCTACCGGGAGTCTCCCCGAGGGCATCAGGGCGCACTCCACGCAGGAGCGCTTCCTCCTCAGTGGCGCTGCACGGTGGGCTGGCGGTGGACGAGATCTGCACGGGCGGCCTCTTGGTCGCCTCCGTGCTCTTTCGTCCGTTATTATCTGCGCGGATGTCTCCCGCCTCTCTGACTCACTCAGTACTGAGCGCTTTGGATGAGTGATTCTCCTTGTAGGTGTGCGGCGCACTCTCCCACCGGACGGTGGGAGGGCGGCCGCTGCTTACGCGGACCCGCCTTGGGCGCAGCTGACATGGTTGCTATCGCGACCCGCCTGCGCCCGCGACGGCTGCGGGTCCCCGCCGGTTCCCGCTACGCAGGGGTCGGCACTCGGCCTCTCGCCGCGCCATCGGGTGCTCGTGGCGCACGCCGACACCAATGCCGCTGTCGGGCGGGTGACTGGGTGGTTTGTTATGGCTCTGGGCAGGTGGGTTATGCTTGGTGGTACCGTGATGGGCCAGTGAGGCGTTGACTCATCCTGCTTCGCCTCTAACCCAATAGCGATAGCCTTAGAGGGCTGAAGCCTATACTGAATAGAACGTTGGTTACGTATTGTAACCCCAGATTCTATGAGTATAGGCGCAGCCCTCTAAGTTGAAGGCCTCACTGGACCTTGGTTCTCAGTGCTGAAGAAAAGGCATTTGGGAGCCGAAGGCAAGGTCTCACCGTTGTATATATACAAGGTGCGGACGTAGGAGAGGCTCCACGCTGTGGGTGGGCTGAGACTGTAATTCTCAGTGCAAGCAGGCGCCTGGAAGGGGTATACCCAATAGCGATAGCCTTAGAGGGCTGCGCCTATACTCATAGAATCTGGGGTTACAATACGTAACCAACGAACTCCGGGCAATTTTTAAGTTAGCTAATGCCCAGAGCTCCCACTGAGCTAAAATGGCAGTTATGGGGGCATGTACATAAAGAGTGTCTTTATACTTCAGACACAACAGACACAAAATGCAATTAAAATGTCTGTCCAACATGAACAGGGCCCTTACCCTTACAGCAGAAGTTGACCCCTTGAGACACAGTCCCCCCTCATTTACATATTGAGGCAGAAATGCATAGAAAAATGTAAAATGAGCAGAGAGAAATAAATACCACTGGAGAAATAAATAGGGTAGAAAATGCAAACAAAATAATACACATACATAAATAAATACATTTTAAAAAGACGTAATTAATAAATAAAGTTGAAGATAAAGTTGAAGAACAATAAAAAGGTAATTAATACAAAGGTGAATGAATAAAGAAGCTAATTAAAAGAGACAAATACATTTATGTCTCATTGTATAATTTAATTACTGCCTACATGTATTTATTTACTGTATTTTTTGTGCATTTAATTGGATGTTTGTACATTTATTGAGCATTTATTTATGTATTTAATTCTGATTCTGTCAGGATCAGTCCTCCATATATTACAGAATGCTCACTGTTCATATCTGCAAAATGTTCATTGCATAACATTTTTCAATTTACAATCTTTTGCACCAAAAACATAGTTAAACTCAAAAAACTGTATGACGGGACATTAACCATGAAATCCAAGCGTTGTATATATAAATGTGTACAAAATGAGTGACTGTATACACCTCTACATTCTCCTGCCTGTGCATGCTCTAACAGTACAGTCTGAGTGAACGTGACAGCAGAGACCGCAGCGTAAGTGGAACCAAACAACCTGTCAGCCTCCGACACCTTAAAGTTCTCCTCAAAAAGCCTGCAGCCTCATCTGGCACAGCCCAACCTGGAAAGATTCTCTCAAACATTCTCTGCCCTTCACGCTCTGCTGGTTACCACCTGACATTTTGGTGGTAAAAAAGCAATTCAGGAGCATTGATTTGAGTGAAAGAACTGGCGGCTGGGAAACAAGGAAAATCGATGGGCGCTACAGAGACAGGGTCAGGTACACAGGTATACTATAGTTCCTCGACAACAAAAGGCCAATGTAGGAAAGAGAGCTCAGTGACTCGCAATCAGCTGAAAATCATACGCTGCAGGCTGCGTTAGCAGCTCCCACTGAGAGTAAATTGTCTGTGATGCTATTTCTGCGGGGTTTCTGCACTGTTGGTAATAGTCCAGGTGTACTGTCTGTCTGTGTCTCGCTCACACACACATGCACACTGACAGACAAGACACATTTCTTCATGTTGGGCATTTCGTTTGATCAGAAATCATTAATCTAATTTAAAAGCCTCACTAAGAAGAACGACAAAGCTTGTTCTCTGGTTCGGCTCTTTAAATGGAAGCACTGATTTCAGTAACATGGGTTATTAAGTGACAAATGAGCTGTGTCTCAGTGCTGCTTCTGATATCCTGATTTGAACTGAATCAAGTGGATTACTCTAGATTCTTGTTAACCCTCTTTCAGACACTGCAAATCCTTAATTCCTCTACTTGCCTGTACTACGAATCAAGTTCAGCATACACAGTATATCTGTTTATCTGGCAACACTAACCCTAACAATTGCAGTCATGCTTGGAGCTCACACAGTGCTGGTTATCCACCTGGTAAATTAACCCAGGGTTTCCCAATCCAGCCATGAGTGTGGTGACATTAAAAGGGGCGGTGTTTGCAGCAGATGACCAATCACAAGCTGTATCAAGGCTAAAAATGAAAAAGAAACACACTAAATAAAATGTTCCCAGCTTTTCCTGAACTGACTCTACCATTAAAACCCTTTAATGTCCCTCACTAATAAAAAAAAGTACTGGAAACATTTGTTCTTTGTATTTTTTTCTTAGTGTCATAACAATCAATATTTTGACCCTGACCCAGTAGTGCTTTACTAAACAACTGAGACATTGCTTCATGGTAAAAATCATCAAAATACATCACAAAGCCAAAAAAAGCTTTAGAAAAAAAACTTGCTATATTTTAGGATACCAATGTATGTCCTTCTAGATATTTACCATATTTACAGTACTTACATCTCAAAAGGTGACAACTCACTGATCAAATAAATAATGGAATAACATTAAATTATATATATATATATATATATATATATATATATATATATATATATATATATATATATATATATATATATATATATATACATATATATATATATATATATATATATATATATATATATATATATATATACATATATATATATATATATATATATATATATATATATATACATATATATATATATATATATATATAATATTAACAACAGTGAAAGGTTTTTACTTCAAAGAAATTGTATCTTAGCATCACTACTTTTTCAGTAAATCAGTGATTCTTGAGATCAGGGACAAAACAGGTTTTGATTTTCAAAAAAAAAATCTTGATTATTTTAAAAAACTATGTATACATCTTTGTTAAATGAGGCTTTGCCTATATAACCATGTGTTGGAACAACCTCCCAGTTTTACATTTTTGTCATAAATGACATGTTTGCGGGATCAGAACTTGATTTTTGTCAACACCGTCAGAGACATAGAAATGTCAAAAAAAATTTTTTGAATGACCTTATCACAGATATTTTTACTCTTAGCTGTTTCTTGGTTCTCTTAACTGTATACAGATGTTTTTAAATAAATCAGTATCTCGCTTTTAAAAGTTAGATTTGTCAATGTTTAATAGTTAAAGTTTAGGTTTTATGTATTGACCAATATAACATTTAATCTCCAATGTGAACAGAGATACTTAGAAGTGTTCAAATTGCACATTAACTTTGAAAATGCAACACTGTTATAGACAAATATTCTTGATGGAGCAAAACATATAATCTTTTAAAAAAAATCAACATAAAGTCCATCTGACGGAGTTGACATGGCATCGACGGTGTTGACAAAACTGACGGAGGTGACAAACTTGTAAGAAACAGAAAAATATTTAATTCAAAATTATCATTGAACTCTTGCAAATATTGTAACATTATAAGATACGAAGAAAATACATTATATAACCATTTCTTTTTGGGTTAACATCTCAAGGGGGTACAAGGAGTCCATGAACATAACCCTATTGTAAAGTCCACAACCTCTTCAAATATATGCTGCTTATGCACAAACTACAAACCCCATCTCCAGAAAAGTTGGGATATTTTCCAAAAAGCCTGCATCAGTGCCTACAGCATGAGGGAGCTGTATGTGTGTGAAGGTGCTACTGACACAGTGGCATGAATTGGGATTTTAGAAAGACATCTGTTGCCATCAAGTCGACATGTCTTTCTCGGACATCCTTGCTTATTTCAGCAGGACAATGCCAGGCCTCAGTCTGCTTCATACACACAGATTGCGCATTCTTTAAAGGCCTGCTGCCAGTCAGATCTGTCTTCTATTGAAAATGTATGGCGATCAGAATCAGACAGTGGCTGACCACAAACTCTTGAGCAGCTGAAGTTTTTTATAACAAAAATTCCAATTACAAAACTGGCACAATTAGTATCTTCACTTCCCAAATGATTAGTTGTTATCTGAGGAAAGGTGAGGTAACACGATGGTAAACGAGCCTCTGCCCCAACATTTATTTGCGCATGTGTTGAATGCATGAAATTCTAACTTTGTTAAATATTTACAAAATACAGTTACATTGATCAGTAAAACTACTGAAAATCTTTTCTTTGTACTTTTGTCAGTTAAATAAAGGGTCATGTGAATTGATCCCAGATTATTATTTATTTTTAATTGGAAAAAATCACAACTTTTGTGGAAACAGGGTTTGTAGATGCTGGCATTAATGTGCTTTGTTCTTTCAATTCAATTCAATTCAATTTTATTTATATAGCGCCAAATCACAACAACAGCGCTTTTCATAAATAGCAGGTCTTTTGAACAATTGTTCTTGAGGTCGCTGGCTCTTTCTCTACTTGTTTCCAAAACCATCTCTTATATCTCTTTTCTGTGTCTTTATTTTGCCCTCCTCCACCTATTCTTCAATCTTTCCCTCTCCTTTCTCAGGAACTCCACCTTCAGCTCAGGCTGGCTATCAATTTTTTCACTTTTTTTTGATACTTCCTGTTCCTTCTCTTTCGTTCTTCCACTAATAGCTTTTCACTAGCCATTATGGCCTAAAACGCATTTCATTATGCAGTCAGTATGCTTTTCTGATGGATAAGCATAAGCAAATGATGGATAAAGATAAGCAACACCTTATTACATAGTGAGTACAAGAGGCTATGAAAGTAAGATTCAGTTTAAAACATAAAGCTATTTTGTGGTAATTGCTTGAAATTCAACACATAAAACTAAATAACAGTAATATCAAATATTTAGGAAGTAATATCACTGAAGTAAATATACACTAAAATGAGGAATAATGCACTTCAGTGGCATTTGTCAACACCATCTTAGTGAGAGTCAACACCGTCAGACACAAATCCTGACGGAGTTGACGTCTGACGGAGTTGACAAAATACCATATTTCCCCTCAAAACACACGTGCTCATCACAGGAGCCATCTTGTTTATCACTGGTTGCTTGTGACCTCTATAATCTACTTAAGTTAAGAATTTATTACTGAAAATATGATACAAATCGTGCATTTCAGTAATGACGGTGTTGACACACTATGGTTGTGACATGCAAGGTATCAACAAATAGGTATGAAATATATAGAATCTAAAAGACTTAGCAGAGCTAGCATGGTCTCATAGCATTAGCAAGAACAAGGAAGTGATAAACGGGTCCTCAGAGTTTTAGCAGCCTTCAATTATTCCTGATTTTTTTATTTAAAAAAATGTCTGACGGTGTTGACAAAACCCAGGACACAAGTTAAATCGTCTAAAAAGCAAATGAAAATCTGTTTTAAACTGTAACTTTTGATACCTATTAAAATATTTACTGAACTACTAACAAATAGTAAGTATAATGGTTAATTTTGCATTAGTTTTAATTCTTTTAAGCTATTGTAATGTAATACCACCTGCTTTCGGACAAGGACTTTTACAGGCACTGGTCACATATTACATCATTTTTAATTTAAAAAAATGTGAAACAACATGAAATAAATAATTTGGTGTGCTAAAGTTGTCTTGTTAGTATTCTGGTTAAATTTATGAATAATATTATATAAATGTTTTACCAAAAAACTGTGTTTTATCTGGTGGACATGTTTTGTCCCTGATCTCAAGAATCACTGAAATGACAACTTTAGACATTAATAGCCATTAATGTGTGTATATATATAAAAGATTTTGGGAGTCTTATTTGCTGGTCCGTGTCAGTGTTAAATGCACCAAGTTTGATTTCCTGTCTTGAGAATGAGAACTTAACCAGCAGTGTACTGCTCCAATATGTCGTGCATACAGACAGGAAAACAACTCCAGTTTATGCTGAAAATTGTAATGATAGATGCACAACCACATGTTCATTGGTTGTGGAGGAAACCAAAACAAGGGTGTGGTGTACATCCTTGAAAATTTGAAATTTCTCAGCTTTGTGTTGCCACTCAAAATGGTGTTTTCAAGTCTGTGCTTTATTCATTATGGAACTATATAATGCTTTGACAATGTGAATGTATTATACCCGAATGAACAAGCAAATACCACTAACTGAAATGGTATTAATCACCATTAAAAATGATGCAGAAACATATGTGAATTATAATGTTTTTAAAACTTGAAAACTAACATGTATTTTACACACAAATCTCAAATATCTTCTATATGACTATGAGTAGCTACTTGATAGTAGATAACTATCAAGCTGCATGAACTTCGAGACCGAGTAAAGCTTAATGTTTCTTTCGAAGTTGTGTAATGAGTTGGAACATATTCCTCCAGCAACCGTATCAGTGATTCAATAAAGGGTTCAACTGTATTGTACTAAAGGTGCTTCACCAAGCTCAAGGGAAATCCCCACTATTCCACTTGTACCTGGAGACAAGACAAGAAAAGCTTACAGAGGATCTTCCAGGTACAGATTAAATGTTAATGCCTATACTATCCTTTCCAAGTGGTGGGTCTTGGGGTGGTGATGGAAGAGTGGATAAAGGATCTTAAAGAGGTGGTATGGTCATTTTCAGGTTCAAAATCTTATTTAGGGATTGTACCAGAACAGGTTTAATTTTCAAAACACACCATCTTTTTTCATACTGCACACACAGCTCCTTTTTTCACCCTGTGTTGAAGGCTTTGTTTTAGCTATGGAGTGTTCCATCTTGTCTCTAATCGATCTTTGTTGGGAGTTGCACATGGGTCAGTGAGAAGAAAACATGGCTCTGTTTCAGCTGTACATGTTGCCGACCAGGGGTGCGTTTCCCAAAAGCATCGTTGCTAAGTACAGTAGCAACTTCCTTGGTTGGAACTATGCATTTGCGACGCACCTTTTTCCCAAAACTCTTGTTTAAACTATGGAGGTAACTAAGTTGGCAACTTACATGGTACAAACCATCAAACTAAGCGACGCAGATGTTCCCCGAAACTATAGTTCTGATGAACGTTTGTGACCGCTGTCGCTAGCTGCATAGTTCGAACTACAGCTCCGGACCTGTGGTTAGAAGCTTAGTCCACGGTGAATACATCACAGATAGCAGAAAATGCAGTGTTAGCAGGAAATTTTAGATAATCCTGCTGTACAAACATATTTAAGGTGAAGATTTTTTAAAATGTAGTAAAAGTACTTTTAAATGTAGTTATTGTGTCATGGGTAGGGTTGCATTATTTCAGTAGACCATCTATGAACAACATGTGTTTCTCTCACAGATTACCCATCTGTTCACAATAACTTAATTTAATATTAGTCACCCAGTACAAAGGTTAAATTACAAAATGGAAAATATAAAGACAAGACTTTTAATATTAACATGAGATGGGTGTTCTCTAGTCTTTATTACAAACATAAATATAAAAAGGGACAGCATAAAATTACCGTAATGAATAAATCCCTAAGAGCTTTCGTTGCCATTAAAACAAAGATAAATAAAGAACCCACAGGATTCGCATCCGTGTATGTCTCAATAAATAACACTGAGCTATTCTCTAGACCATCGCAAAACTTACGGCCAAGGGATTCATAATGGTGTGAAAGTGTTAACATGAAGATACTTACAGATTAAATGTATTTTCATAGTTATTAATTTTTTTCTACTAAGTTATAGCCTATATTTAGGCTAAATAAAATGGTTAAAATAAAACCATTAAAATAAAATGAGGGAGGCTGTGGCTCAGGAGGTAGAGCGGGTTGGAGGGTAGCTAGCTAGGGATGAGCTAGTACAGCATTAGCTGTATCTGTTAACCATATGAATTATCTGTATCCGTATCTGTTCTCGGACTGGGCGGGGCTTAATCCAGAAGTGGGTGGGGTTGCATTGAAATGGGTAGGGCGTAAACTGGTATGTCAGAAATTGTTGTAAATATTGTTAATATTTATTGCTGATTAGAAAACAATTTCCATGACAGCATCAGCATTGAGCTTCAGATCAATGGTTTTGCTCATGATAACAAACTATATACAGAACAAGTTTTGCAACAATGAATAGAAAACATGCGGTTGCAATTATGAAGTAAAATGTAATGAACAAGAGTTTTCATACTCAACATAACTTTCTTTTTTTAACTTTTAATTTTTTTATGATCAGTGTGATTTTTTTTTTGGTTCTTTTTTATTTTTTGTACCACGAAGCAGGATTTGAGCTTATCCAGGTAACTTCCGGGTTAACCCTGGCACGAAGGTGGTTTTCTTCCTCCCAGGGTAGATCTCCATGGTAACTTATGCTGAAGGCTAACCTGCTCTGGAGCAGGTTATGTTCCAGAAAAGAGATTAACTGTGAAAACGCCGCATACTGACCAATCAGCTCTCTGGAAAATGACATCACCATGACTGTTTTAGCCAATAGGCTGCTTTATGTTTGCAGCGGTGATGTGGAGAAACTCTTGACTATGGCGATCCTACAGAGACTGATTAAAAGCCTCAGGCTAATGTTGCCTACAGGTTTTTACAGTACAGCAGGATCAGCCTACTTACTGCCTTTAAATGTGTTTAATAATTTTTATTTGCTCCCAGTTCGTTTCACACAGCCTGACGCAGCCGTTAAAATAAATGGGTTTTATTTTTCTTATGTGAGGCTGAATATTATCAGCAGTTTGGTAGGGATATTGAAGTACTAAATTTTAATATGAACGTAGGCTATCTATTTAGGTTAGCATAGCTTTCTAAGGCCGACTACAGAGACTGTAGTCATTAGGGATGAGCGAGTACAGCTTTATCTGTATCTGTTAACCGTATGAATTATCTGTATCCGTATCCATACTCGGATTGGGCGAAGTGGGAGGGACGTAACCAGGAAGTTGTCGTGAAATGGGCGGGGCTTTAACGGTATGTTATTTTAAGCATGCAATTTATATGGGTTGATCAGAAATTGTTATATTTATTGCTGAAGAGTTTTCATACTCAACATAACTTTCTTTATTCAACTTTTAATTTTTTTATGAACGGTTAACCTGCTCCGAGCAGGTTATGTTCCAGAAAAGAGATTAACTCAGTGAAAAAGAACCTCTGCGCACAGCGCAGGTTCAGGAGCAGAAGGAGAAGGAGCAGGTTCAAGCGTCTGCAAATCGGGGCTGTACGAAGTCACTTCTTCGAAGTCACTTCATCTTTACGCAGGACTGTAAGCTGTCATCTGTGAGGCGTGAACGGTGTTTGTTTTTAAAGTAGTTCAAGGTGGATTAATACTTACTAGTTATTTTGTTTTAGTAATTTATTTTCCCAAGCCACTCGGAGCCGCAGTATAAGGATGAAAGAGCCGCATGCGGCTCCGGAGCCACGGGTTGCCGACCCCTGATTTAGACATTCACACTGTCTGCGATTTTCTGTTTCCCTGCATGTGTCAGATATAGCCGTGCTACTGCCGTATTTCTGTAGTGTTGCAGTTTAATCCACAATCGTAAAATATGACGGTCTGCTGACAGTGAATCTGTTCATGTCAGTGATTGGTCATCTGCTGCTAACACCGCCTCTTTTATGTGAACGAGCTCTCGGCTGGATCGGGAAACCCTGGGTTAATTTACCGAGTTGATAACCAGCTTTGTGGTGCCGCTTTTCCCGATCGTGATTGTTAGGGTTAGTGAAGCCAGATAACGAAAACATATCCTTTATGTGTTGAACTCGCTTCAAGGTGCAGGCCCCAGGTAGGCTGTGTGTGTGTGTGTGTGTGTGTGTGTGTGTGTGTGTGTGAGTAAGAGAGAGACGGGGGGTTAGTCAAAAAACTGGTTAGAGCCAGCTGACAGTTTAAAAAAAAATCTCTGATGACCGGCAGAGAGAGGGAGAGAGAGAGAATGTGTGTGTGCAGACACAGTTAGCTACCCAATGAGGATTTTTATTCAATCCGAGCACAGATATTGACTCGTATAATACTCGTACTCTGCAAAAATGCTTTTCCATACTCATTTCAGCCGAGTATCCGGCTCTACTCTAGTAGCTCGTGTTTGGAAGGGGGATGAGAGGTGTGTGCTGCAGCTCAGTGTTTTTGAGGGAGTAGCTGCTTGGCAAGCGTTATATGAGGCACATTTAGCTTTCATCCCTGTGTCGTCACAAGGATGAAAGGGAAACGGCTGGACTTCAAACGAGCTGTTTTCAGGCAGTTCAGAGCAGAGTCTTCTGTGGGAGATGGGAACTCCCTTTGGGATGGAGTTTGGGCTTTTTCACTTTGCAAACCTGTTTTATGCACAAAAATATATATAACTCAATAAAGGAGAGGTGAAAGGGCCAAAAAGCATAATACCACCTCTTTAAAGTGTCTTTAATTTGATATTACAATTGTTATTCTTAAGTCATGACAGTGTACTTCAGTTGACAATGTGTTAATAACACTCCATAGCTCCATAACAGGTTATGTGGGAAAGTCCTCTTATCTTCAAATTGCATACCCTGATATCTACACTGGACCAAATGCATGGTGACCTTTATATTTACCTCCACAGCTTCTAAAAATGCTGTTTAAATAATAAGTATAGCTTATATTTGCAGATATTAACTTCAGGGCAGCCCTCATGTTTCTGCCTTGCATCTTCAAAGAGAACATTGATCGCTTTATTACACATGGAGAGGTATGTCTATCAAGGCTATACACAGAGTTGTGGACTCAACAGACACGACTCAGGGTGGTTCACAAAATAACAGTTTATTGGACAAGTCCAAAAACTCACAGGTAGAGGTACAGAATTGCAAGGCAGAAGTCATAGTCACAAAACGGAGAGCTAAAGTCAAAAATACACTAGAACACACACTGAGGAAATGGGGATCGAGACGACCTGGCACAGGTATAAAGGGGACAAGGGTATTTACACACTTTGGCAGGGACGAGGCACAGGTGGAGAACATTAAGGCGGGGATTGGTAATCACACGGGGCAGGAAGGAAAGGAGACAAGATGATGAATGCCAGCAAAACAGGAAGTGGTTGCAGACAAAAAAACTGAACACATAACCTAACTGTGGGAGCTGGGCGTGATAATGTCTTGCTTGCTAAAATCTGTTTTGTTTACCTCATAAATCTCCTTTTTAAAAATTCTGCTGCTGACCATCTTCTTTCGTTAAATGGCAAAGTTGGCAAACCAACTGCATACTGCCACCACCTGGGGTGGTGTGTGAAACAGGCGATGGCTGCTGACCTGCCGGTCACATCGACATACATCCTCTACATTCATGTGCGGAATTGCATCATAATTCCTCCAAAGGAACACAGGATACGTGTGGCAGCCATCTTGCGTATGCAAACGCGTAGTTAAAAGCAACTAAATCCAAGGCTTAAGGTGAGGGATTCCCCACACAGTAGTAAACATCACTGCAGTCGAGCAGACCTGGTGGTAACGGTAGAAATGCAGCAGCGGATGCTGTAACGTTATATGGATCAGATATGCCCAACACTTAGTTTGTGTTCATATCTTTTTTTTTCTTAAGTTGAAAGGTGATCCAAATAAAATTTACCCGCTTTGCGTATATTTACATTTATTCATTTAGCTGACGCTTTTATCCAAAGCGACTTACAAGTGCTACACATGTCAGAGGTCACACGCCTCTGGAGCAACTAGGGGTTAAGTGTCTTGCTCAGGGACACAATGGTGGATGGGTCACACTGGGGGATTGAACCTGGGTCTCTCACACCAAAGTCATGTGCCTTATCCATCGCGCCATCACCACCCCATTATCTAGGGGGGAGTTGCAGTGTGAGCCGCTATATCGGCCTGTTATTTTGCCCTCCAGGTCACCACACGTCACATGACTGAAAACAATGAATCATATCAGCCTTCTGAACATACTTCGTGTTCAATCCGAAGAATACTCTGTTTCTTGAAAGGTACATTGCCAAAATAGTTGTGGATGGTGAACACAGCCTCTGCCAATAACTGTCTCTAGGCAAACAAATCTCCTCTACTGATTCCACTATACTTTGTCCATACCAGTGCTCCAAATGCTCCAGGATGGCATTCACCTTGATGAAACTAATTGAGCACATAGGACTCATTCTTGCCCATGAAGCCAATTTCACTATTACATGTTGACTTAATGACTGCCACTCAACATTTACAGGGTCTTTCAGACGACATACATACACACACACACACACACACACACACACACACACACACACACACACACACATATATATACATATATATGTATATATATATATATATATATATATACATACACACACACACGCATGTATTTGTAAATGCTCCGTACCTGTATAGCGCCTTTCTAGTCTTTTCGAACACTCAAAGCGCTTTTACACTACTTCTGCATTCACCATTCATTCACCCACTGAGCCTAAGTGCTGTAACAGAAACTAACATTCACACTGACGGAACAGCCGCCAGGGGCAATTCAGGGCTCAGTGTCTTGCACAATGACACTTCGACACGCAGCGTGGGGGAGCCGGGGATTGAACCGCCGACCTTCCGATTAACGGCCAACTTGCTTACTGAGGTAGTCTATGAAGATTTTAATCAGCCTAGGATATACACGCCGTTACTGAAAATCCTCCATGCAGGGAGGAGCTGTTCATGAATTTCTTTCTTAATGAAAATCTTTTCAAGTTGATTCTAAAATGTAGAGAGAAAAATAACCTCAGTTCAAGACGAAATTGTTCATATTAATTTCTTACTGTGTTTAAGGAGAACTAAGATGCTTTTATCACTTACAACCTTCAGATAAGTGGTTTTGATATGTCACAAAGTCCAGAGCTCAAAGGGTTATACAGCCTCATGATTTTTTTTTAAATAGCCTCAAAAGCTATTTGATCTCCATACGTGACAAAAGACCCTTGTAAATCCAAGCTTAACATGACACAACCTGTCATGGCTGCATTTCCATAAAGATGAATTTGAAGAAAATTCAAAAGAACCAAGCACTAGCTGTGTGCATTTTATTATACTGTAGAACGGGGGTCGGCAATTGTTTCTGTGATGAGTATCAATATACAAAGAAGACATCCAGTGTGCCAGCAGCATTTGTACATTTATTTTCAATTTATGCACTAATAGGTGATCAGACTATTAATTAAAGTCTGACCTGGTTAATAATAATAATAATAATAACAATAATAATAATAATAATAAATAGGGCATGTTCTCACCGTGTCTGCTTGGGTTCTCTCTCTTCAGCTTCCTCCAACCGTACAAAGACATGCAGACTAGGTTGATTGGTGACCCTAAATTGGCCTTAGGTGTGAGTGTGAGTGGTTGTTTGTCTGTGTGGACCTGCGATGGACTGGCAACCTGTCCAAGGTGTACCCCGCTCTTCGCACAATGTCAACTGGGATAGGCTCCCCGTGACCCTGTACGCAGGATAAGTGGTTGACGATGGATATAATAAATAGGGCTGTCAAGGGATTAAAAAAAATCTAATTACTTACAAATTTTGTAATTAATCAAAATAAATTATGTATATCAATATTTGTGATTTGTGATAAGCATTTAAAAATATTTTAATTCAAATAGATTTTGGTACATGAGTGCATCAATGATAAACAATTATTAGGCTATTTAGTGTTTTTTCACTGTTCATATGCAATAACAATGTCACAACAATTTTTATTTAAATAATATTTTTTATGTGGTATTGAAGACCTTCAAGAAACTTAAGGATGACATCTTCCTCCTTGGTTTGGCAAGTCACCACTGCACTGAACAAGAGCCGGTCAAACCTGAGCTGGAACACTTAAGTCACTTGATTGTAAATATTGTTTTGTTTTTTTTGTGTCGAGAGATTACTGAGATTGTTATGGCTCCAAAGGTGAGGAGAGAATCTTTTTTTGTTAAATGTACTTGTTCAGGAGTTCCTATTATAAATGAAAGATGTGTTTGGGGATGTAATTACTCCAAAGTATCATTACTTAATTAAAAGATTAACATAAGTTTATTTAAAACAAAAGACAGGTGTGGCACGTGCAATCACCGACACTGGCGTCTGTGCAGGCAGGCTTAAATAGGTTGGGCTCACTGGCCAGGTGCTCCCAATCTCCTTAATTGCCTATAGGAAGAAACACAGACAGCACACAGTACAGGAGGCCCAACACCAAGACCTATCGGGGCCGTCGCACATACCAAAAAAGAACTGGTTCGGAACTGGTGCTGGTTCAAAGTTGGTTCAACTTGCGAACCTTCTCAGAACCAGTTTGTTTTTCCACTGACTAGAGAGCCCAGCGAACGACGTCATTAGGTCACTGTGTATGTCGCCATACATCTTAGCCTTCTTCTGAGGTCAGAAGAAGACGTTTAGAACACAATTGTGCTGCTCGTCTGGATTACTATAAACTGAGGTTACGTTCGAGAAGAAGGGTAATTATATAACGTTTCGATTCATATCATTGATGTCAGCTCTTGTTGGAAGCAAATGCAAGGCCGCTAGCTCTAATGGCCCTAACATTAGCTACAGTATGTAACGGTAGCACAGATTACCAATAGATTACATTGGAAATCAACAAAAAAAAAATGGTGCACCGATTTTCATCTTTACAGGCAATGTTAGTATTGCGGCACATCGCAAGACGGAGACCGCCTGTTGTCTGGGCACACCCACGATCTCAGCACTGGTGGGACACAATCGTTCCGGATTTCACCGCTCAACAGTTTTTGCAAAATTTTCCTAGACTTTTGCTAGACTTTGTGTATATAATCATCCCTCACTGGAATGCCTGCCGATCAGTTCCCTCTTCGGATTTTGAGAGAAACGGGGGTTACGTACTGTAACCCGGATTCTATGAGTATAGGCGCAGCCCTCTAAGGCTATCGCTATTGGGTATACCCCTTCCGCTTGCGCCGCACTGAGAAGTTCAGTCTCGCCTCACCCACAGCGTGGACCTCTCTCCTACGTCCGCACCTTGTATATATACACACGGTGAGACCTTGCCTTCGGCTCCCAAATGCCTTTTCTTCAGCACTGAGAACCAAGGTCCAGTGAGGCCTTCAACTTAGAGGGCTGCGCCTATACTCATAGAATCCGGGTTACAGTACGTAACCCCGTTCTATTCGTATAGGCTTAGCCCTCTAAGGCTATCGCTATTAGGTTAGAGGCGAAGCAGGATGAGTCAACGCCTCACTGGCCCATACGGTACCACCAAGCAGAACCCACCTGCCCAGAGCCATAATGAACCACCCAGTCACCCGCTGACAGCGGCATTGGTGTCGGCGTGCGCCACGAGCACCAATGGCGCGACATGGGAGGCCGAGCCGACCCATGCATAGCGAGGAACCGAGTGGGGACCTGCAGCTGTGCAGGCGCGAGGCGAGGTCGCGACAGCAACCACGGCAGCTGCGCTCAAGGCGAGGTCACGTAAGCAGCAGCCGCCCTCCCACCGTCCGGTGGGAGAGGATGCACCGCACACCTACAAGGAGAATCACTCAGCCAAAACACTCAGTACTGAGTGAGTCAGAGAGGCGGGAGACATCCCGCGGGTAGAAAGCGGACGACAGAGCATGGGGACAACCAGGAGGCGCCCGTGCAGATGTAGATCCACTGTCATCCCACCATGCAACGGCACTGAGGAGGAAGCGCTACTCGTGGAATGCGCCCTGATGCTCTCTGGGGAGACACAGCCAGTGTCTTTAGACAAGTGCTGCTGGCGACAGGGAAGCCTTGGACCGTTCCCTGCAGTGCACAAACAGCTGCTGCGAAGCGGTGCCAGGTGGCCGTGTGCCACGTAGCAGGACAGCGCTTCGCACCGGGCAGAGGAGGTGGGGCGTGGCGTCCCCGCCGACCCATGGGGGAGGAAAAAAAAACTTGAGAGGGCGATGACCCAGCGACCGAAAAGAGCTCATAATGCTTTTAGGCATGAGCGCCAGGTTAGAGCGCAGGGTAGTTGAGCTGCCGTGGCCCTGAATCCTGAGGTGCGGCGGAGCCACAGAGAGGGCAGCCAGATCGCTGACCCTCATGGCGAGGTTAGAAGCGAGGAGCAGGGCGACCTAAGCGAAAGGAACCTCAGGTCCGCCCGTCTCCAAAGGGCTCAAAGTGGGCTAGAGTTAGCGCCGCGTAAAACCAGCGGCAAGTCTGTAGGGCAGCAGGCCGTGTCACGGGTCGGCGCCTTCACACTCCCCTAAAGAGCGTTTCACCAGGGGTGGGGAATACAGTCCTGTCCCGAAACCCTCGTGACAGGGCGAAATGGCGGCAGTGTAGGTTTTAACCGCACTGAGCGTCAGCCCCTGTCCATGAGCAGCTGCAGGAGCGAAGCACCGCCTGCAGCGGGCAGGAGACCAGGTCCGGCCCCTGATCCAGACACCAGGCTGGAAAAGCCGACCACTTAGAGGGTAGGAAGACTGAGTGGAGGCGAGAACCGGGAGAGACCTAAGTCCTCCAGGCGGCGCCTCACAGCGGCCAGACCCAGAGAGGCTGGCCGAGGGCGGGTAACTCCTGATCACAACCCCGCCTGAGAGAGGCGTCTCCCTTCCAGGGAAGTTTCCACGGCTGTCCCGACAGCAGCCACTGGAGGCAGGGAAACCAGGGCGTGCTGAGTGCGCTCTGGAGCAACCAGAATCACCGCCAAGAGCGAAAAACCGCAGGCGGTCCAGAAGGCGTGGGATCAGCCGCACGGTGGGAAGGCATACAGCAGCGTGGGGGGGCCAAAGGGGATGAGCAAAGGCGTCCACTCCCAGAGGGGGCGTCCAGCGGGCTCAGTGAAACCACAGGGCACACTGAGCATTCTCCCTGTTGCCGAAGGTCCACTTCCGCCTTGCCGAACCGCAGCCAGATCTGGGCCACCAGATCGAGACTGAGACGCCACTGCGTCTGGGCGAGGGCCTCCCTCGACATAATGTCGCTCCTATGTTCAACACGCTAGGGATGTACTCCTCTCTGATCGAGAGCAGGTGAGTGTGCGCCCACAGGAGCAGCCGCCTGGCCAAACCCAGTAGCTGCGCTGGCGCACCCGCCCTGGCGGTTTATGTAGCCGCCCAGCGGCCCTGTTGTCGGTCGTGGACCAACACATGCTGGTCCCGCAGCAGAGGAGAAAAATGGCGGATCACCTTCACACCGTGAGAAGCTCCAGCGGCGTTTATGTGGAGAAGTCTGCGGCCCTGCCACAGACCGCCCACCACCTGAGAGAGGCATGTCCCGCCCCAGCCCGTCAGGGAGGCGTCTGTGAAGACCGAGATGTGGGGCGTGACCCTGCCCAGGGGACCCGACCGAGAGAGAGGGGTCCCGCCAGTAGAAGCCAGATCGGGGCCACAGAGCCGGGGAGCGGAGGCGGCGTCGTCTCTGCGTCACCGGGTCTACACGCAGGCGGATGAACCACCGCTGCAGCCTCCTCATGTGGAGAAGCCCCAGGGGGACCACCACGTGAGCCGCCGACATGAGGCCCAGGAGCCTCATGACCGACAGAGCCGCCACCGTCGCTCCGGGACAACATGGCCGGAGCAGCTCCATCAGAGCACCCACCCTCTCCTGAGAGAGCAGCTCTCTGGAGGGAGGAGTCCAGTACCACGCCAAGGTAGGTGGAGTCTCTGGGAGGGAGGGGCACTCTTCTCCCAGTTCACCGTGAAGCCCAGGTAAGACAAGTGTGCGACTAGCTGGGCCGTTTGCACCACTGCCTGCGTCCTGGGGCCGGCCAGCAGCAGCAGGTGCGTCCAAGTAAAAGGACCCTGATGCCAGATGCCGCAGCGGCTCCAGGGCCGTCTCAACGCATTTGGAAAAAAGTGCTGGGGGCCAGGGAGTAGCCGAAGGGCAGGCGGTTGTATTGGTGCTGGCGCCCTGGAATGAAAAGCGCAGAAACTTCCTGTGTCCAGGGATTACGGGCACATGAAAGTCAGCGTCCTTCAGGTTGATGGAGGAGAGCCAATCCCCTTGGCGCACACTCCAACACCTGCTTCACTGTTAACATCGCGAAAAGGTCTCACCATAATCGCTCTGTTGAACAGTGACAGATCCAGGATGGACCTCACACCGCCCGTCTTCTTCCTGACCAGGAAGTAGCGGGAGTAAAACCCTGATTCTCCTGCCTGGGAGGAACCCTGGAAATGGCCTGTTTTCCAGGAGCTCCTGGAGCTCCGCTTGGAGGCGATGCGCTGAGCCGGGGATGAGTATCGTCTCTACAATCCCGGTGAAGGGGAGGTGGGAGGCGAACTGCAGCCTGTGACCCGGCCGGATCAGGCTGTCCGTCCATTTGTCCATCAGGCAGGAAGCGAAGCCACTCTGAGTAGCACTCTGTGAGTGGTTGGACCTGCTGATGAGGCGCCCTGGTGGCCCTGAAGGGAAGCCACTCTGCTGCCCTTGCCGCCCGTCACGATTAGCGTGGGGGGGCAGCAACCTCCTTGTTCCACTGAACAGGAGAGTTAGCACCAGGCAGGGGAGCGGGAGGCTCGTGAAGCCAACACGCGCAGCCAGTCAGGGGAGTGCCTCCCTGCGTTGCTTGCATGTGCGAGTCAATGTGGCGGCAAGGCACAGCCACTGGGGAGGCGAGCCAGTACTCGCTCCACCAGGGCCCTCCACGCTCCGCTGCCTGGGGGCAGGGGCACGGGCCACATCGTGAGAGACCTTCACACACAGTCAGAGGGTCTGTTGGGTGCCCTCCGTGTGTGGCGGGAGGGACCACCGAGGCAGCGTAGTTGCCTTCATGGGTCCCTGCGTACCGTATCCCGGTGGGGAGGGAGGCAGAGGCAGGCGCAGTCGCGGGAGCGCGAGGTGGGGCAGCCACAGCCGTAAGCCGGTAACCATGCAGCTCCCGATTGGGGGGGGCAGGGATAGGCAACAGAGGAATAGTCTGCCTGCGACGCCGGGCCAAGCTGCATGAAGGCCACACGGCCAGCTGCAGCCGGTCCACCAGTGTGGCGGCAGCCGCTGACCGTAGAGCAGTGGCGGGCGAGGAGGAAATATCTGCTTGTGGCCTTGGAGCCAGACTGCATGAAAGCCACCTGGCCAGCTGCAGCCTGTCTGTGTTATGCCACTCCCTGGTGGGGGGGGCTCATCGCCATGCTGCTTCGACCAGCAAGGGAAGAGGGCAGGGGGGCCTACATTTGGGCTCAGGCCAGCCACCTGACCATGTCAGGGAGGGGCAAGAAGGAGGGAGGATGTGCAGCGTTGCAGCAAGCCCAGGCTGCTTGTTAGCCGTTTGGCTAACACACAGCTGGCTCACACAATGTGTGGAAGTGAGAGACAGCAGCTTCTCCATAATGTCAAGAGCAGCTGTCTGTAAAGTGCAACACTAGGTCATGCAATTGACAAAAACACAATTCTCCCCAGCGTTACTATCGCCTGCCGTGGGTAACGTGGTTGGCTCACACTTGATGGCGTCCAGCGCGCATGTACAGTGCCCAACACAGCCTGTCACACACCTCTGGATGCAGGAAGAGGGACTGCGGCGGTGATGCCGTGGTCACGCACAAGCCCGCAGCCGTGCTCTGCCGGGGAGGGGGACGTGCGTAATGTGTGGAGCAGCGATAGGATAACACTGCACGCAGGGGGGTGTGTAGTGCTATCCTGCCTGCATGAAGCGTAATGACTGCTTCGAGGGCTCATTCGACACAGTCTGGCTTCTGTGAACCAAGGGGGGACCCCTGGAAGCACAGAAGGACCGTGCCATTGATGCCGTGAATATGCACTTGCTCGCCGTCAGGCACTGCGAGGAGCGTGCATAATGTCAACAGCATCACACACTGCCTGGCAGATTTCTTCGTGAGAAAATATCTGTACAGAGTGTGTATATGTTGTGTCCACACGAAGCGAATGTCCGCTGTCGTGGGCTCATACCGTTCTGTGGGGAGGGGTGTGTGAAGGGACCTCTGACTGTGAACAGAGTGTGCTGCTTGTTGCTTGAGCTTCAAGCTACACATTATGCGTGGCTAACGGCAGCTGGCTCACACAGTGTGGGGAAAGCAGTGCTTGGTGTGGCTGGTTCGACTGAGACCGGCACAGAAAGCATTTGTTCAGCAACTTCCACAAAGGGGCAACAAGATTCCACACAGCTTTTCTCGACCCATAGCTTACCAGTGGTCCGCTCTAGCCGACGAGGGTCGGCCAGCAGCAATGAAACCGGTTGCTAGATGTCATTAGCCGCAGCTAATGTGGAGCAACGTGGGCACACGGATACGTTCTGGTCGGCTGATCCAGGCAGACCGCATGTGAGCGCCACGTTAGCCGTTAGCTAGCATAACGATCATTAGCATAACATGCCTCGCCGCGGCAAGCTAGCAGCGTCGAGGCCGGCGTCATCAGAGGTCTGAACGGGAAGCGAGGAGCCGCCGGAGACCCGTGAATGGCAAGAGCGGAGCAATCCACCTCCAGCTCTTCCGCCAACAGCAGATCGAGGGCTTCGTCCAGAGAGCGGTGGACCGCCACACCTCCTCCTACTGAACGGCAAGCTATTCAGCCGGCGCCGCCACTCTTCGAGGAAAAAAGGCGAAGAAGCGGGCAGTCGCGACACGAAGTGGCCTTCGGCGGCGTGCTCCAGTCCAGGCACGCCTGCGCGGCGAACCGATGTAGCCCGTGTCTCGCCCGTTCTGACCGGCTTGCTGGAAGACATCGTTCCAATTTTCCGGATGGAAAATCTTGCTCTTTAGACAAATCTTCTGCTCTTTAGACAGCTCAGTGCTGAAGAAAAATGGGAGCCGAAGGCAAGGTCTCACCGTTGTATATATACAAGGCTGCGGACGTAGGAGAGGCCCACGCTGTGGGTGGGCGTAGACTAAAATTCTCAGTGCCGCGCAGGCGCGCAAGGGGTATACCCAATAGCGATAGCCTTAGAGGGCGAAGCCTATACGAAATAGAACGGTGTGTTCCCAGTCAGTCATTCTAACCTCTGCACTGCCGTTCTCAGAGCACTCTGCATGCATTTATGGCTCTGTGTTATGTGGCATTGAGATGGGGTATGTTCCTAGGCCAGTACGTCGTGTTTACATTTTGTTTGCATATGACGTCACGTCACAGTGTTGCCATGGCGCAAAATGCAGATGGAGGGTAGGAAGTGATTTGCTACATTTAGGAAGCACTATAACAAACTGAAAATGCCTATGTTTTGCGTCGTTTACGGTTGCTCAAAACTACGAGGAGTTTTTATCGTGCACCAAAAGTTTTTGTTCATAAGGGGGAAAAGTGCAAGAAATTGACCGAAAAACGCCGGAAAAAATGGCTTGCAAACCTACGTCTGCGGTCGGGAGGAGCGGAATCGGAAAATGCCCATGTGTGCAGTGATCACTTCGTCAAAGGTGAGTTAATACAACTTATTTATGTGGCTATGTTTGTGTAACGTACCAGTTTCCCAACTTTGGTTGGGGAGGGAGAGTTAGTGATAAACAGATTACTGAAGAGAGTGACCTCCTAAAAAACCTTTTACCTGGAGATATTGTTCTAGCTGACCGTGGGTTTAACATTGGGGATAGTGTAGGATTCTACTGTGCTTCACTACAGATACCTGCATTCACAAAGGGGAAAAGACAGCTGTCAGCATACGAGGTGGAAGAAACTAGAAAAATAGCCAATGTGCATATTCACATGGAAAGGGTTATTGGATTGGTTAGAAGGAAATATCAGATTTTGCAAAGTAGGGCCATGCCCATTGAACACATGGCAACAAAACCAGGCGAGTCACTGACATTGATTGATAAGATTGGAGTTATTTGCTGTGCCCTGTCAAATTTGTCAGAGTCTGTGGTTCCACTGGAGTAAAAAATGACAAAAACTTCCAGAACATGGCATATAAACGGGTCATGGTTGGTAAAAGTAATACCTGTGGTTAATTTGTCATTTCAGTGTAAAAAGGAACAAAGACAGTAGAAGTGCACACTAATGCAATAATCAACTACAAGTAAATTTCTGATCATTAGCAATGATGACTTTTTCTGTCTAACAAAACATGCTCAGCTGAGCGTTTGACATTATTTCCTATGATATAAATAAATCAACAACTGTTTAAGTATGTTAAAGATAAATTGTATAGTAAATGTTGGTATACTAACAGAATAGCAATAGTGTTTTAGTGATTTTTAAAAAAAAAATTTATAATGTAGCCTAGGAGTTCAATCCAATCTAAAAGTACTTCGGAGTCCTGCAAAGATTCCCATGTAGAAATAAACACCAGATTAGCTGCAGTAGCTTTGTTTGAATTCGGAACTTCAAAGTTCAGATTTTAATTAAATTTAATACATTTTACAAAGTGTACACTGTATTAGGTCTTGTAAATAATTACATCTTACATCTATAAATACAATATTATTTTTTTAATTGTTAATAATTGTCAAACATCTGATTGTCAAAAAAAATACATTCATGGTAATCAGTTTTTTTTCATTGGCAAAAAGAATGAATGAAGGACCTGAGCTGTGTGAGCTACTGTCCTTTAGTCAAATAAATGTAAATGCTCCGGTACTGTAAATATCATGCCAAAATGTTATTTTGTAACTTGCTGTCCCAACACTTCTGGAAGGATACAGTTTCTGAAAAAAATCTCAGCTTTGGGAATCACATCACCCCAAAAGTCCACATCAGGTACAATTCTTTCAATAAAAATGTCATTAGAGTTCCACACCACAAAATCACAATACTCAGCATCCACGATGTGTAGCTGTTCCTGGACTTGGAAGTAGTAAGCATGGCTCCTGTCCAGTGTAACATCATCCCTATCTTTGATGAGGCAGAAACCCTTGTCTCCAGCACACAGGCGTAGATTTCCTTCACCTTCCTTGCAGTGTGGGCACTAAAATTCACAGTGAAAACAACATGTAAACAACCAATGTTGCTGATTTGATCTATCTCAGGTTTTTTACAAAGCCTGCAGTCTTCATCAGAAATGTTGCCAAAGCTTCCTATCAGCTGATTTATGTGGAAAGGTCACCCTACCTGTTACTATATAAATCAGCTGACATGAAGCTTCAGCAACATTTCTGATGCAGACTGCAGGCTTTAAAGTAGGGAAATATCAATTTATGTATATGTATATCCATACAAACAAGTGTGCATGCCAGTCTTAGTAATACTTAGTATTGAGCCAGGTTGTGACAATAGTTAAGTGAAATTATGATTTTACATGTTAAACATATTTTTAGCATGTTTTTAATGATTAGCCATATTACCTTTATCTCACAAATCCAAGTTCCATGACAGTCGCATGTGACAGTCCCATCAGGCGAGGCTCCCATGTATGGCCACTTGGAATTCAGCCAGAAACCACTTTCCATATAGGAGAAGCCCTCGTGCTCCAGACCCATCAGCCTCTCATAGTCTCGTCTGGCTTGTGCCTCATGTTTACATCCGTACCTTTAAACAGCACACAGAAACAATCAGCCAAAAATGAAATGGTAATTTAATATTTAGTGTTGATCGTTGAATCGGGAAACTTTAGAGTGGGTCATTATTTTTGTCAACATTATTACAATTCAGTGGTTTATCTCTATACCATAACCCTATCCCCTACTTAACCCTACCTCTGCCTAAACTTTGCCTAATAAACCTATCCCTTATGTTTACCCATGTGGTAGTCTTATCCAAAATCTCACCCCTGTCTTATCCTAATTCAATCCCTAAATACCTTATCGCGTCTGTGGTGAACTTGTGTGCCTCTGGGTAGCATATGGCCTTAATCAAGCTCTTGGATGGATTCAGAGGGTTAGTTTTAAGAACTTGTTTCAGCTTAGAGGCAGTTATGCGTCCAGCTCTTTGTCGAAACCAGATCCTGGATGCACCTTGGCTTTGAGTTGCCTTCTCTACAGCTTGGATCTGAGAGGGGGGTTAGCTCTTTTAGCTGGAAAACCTGGCATAGCTCTTTGGGTGGTAGCTGCAGAGTCTCTGGTGTTCTGTATTCAAGAACAGTTTTAGGCAGCATACAAGATTTGGGGACAAATTCCTAATTTGTAATTCTCCCTAGCCATCAGTGTGGCACTTCTTGGACAGTTTCTGCTTAAGGACTCAAAAAACCTAGCATACGTTTCTGACCTTCACTCTTGGACACTGAACTGGGTTCACAGCCTTAGGTTGTTCAGTTGATTTCCCTGCGATGGCATCATCCAGTTTTTGGTTTTTGGATTTTGCTGAGGAGAAGTCTATAAGAGCTACAGGAGCATCAGGAATCTGGAAAAATTGAAAAGCTTGAAGAACATAAAGTTCTGCCGTATTACTGGAAATGACAAAAAATAACCATAACATGGAAGATTAAGATTTAAGATATGACATTGTAACTACAATTTGTGTTGTTTGTATCAGTCTAAGACAAACCATAAAAATTGTTGTTGCAGTGTTATATCATACTTTCCCTGTGTTACTAGCACAAACGTGTTTTAGGAATTGACAGTTGCTGTCATTTCCCTTAGTAGAGTAGGGTACAAAACAAAAGAAATGTTATGAAGCCTACAGCACATTTCAATACCTTTTTTACATTCAATTCAATTAAATTCAATTTTATTTATATAGCGCCAAATCACAACAACAGTTATCTCACAGCGCTTTTCATAAAGAGCAGGTCTAGACCGAACTCTGAAGTTATTTACAGAAGCCCAACAATTCCCAACAAGAGCAAGCACTAGGCTGACACAGGCAAGGAAAAACTTCCTTTTAAGAGGCAGAAACCTCGAGCAGAACCATGGCTCAGGGTGGGCGGCCATCTGCCTCGACCGGTTGGGGTGAGGGGGAGAGAGAGAGAGAGAGCAAGAGAGAGAGCAGAGGGAGGCAACCTACACAGTATACACATAGAGGTACAGACAATAAAGGTAATGGTGCTATAGACTGAATGAAAAATGGTACAGATATTTATAGTAATGTTAATGATAATAATAATAACAGTAATAATAGCAATAGGACTAGTACATGATGGCATCAGCCATTTGCACTTTTCCGTTGTGCAGGAGGCTGTATCTCGCGTCTTAACCCCAGCGTCAATGGAAAAAAGAACAGCCCCTACATGAGAACAGGACTCTGACAATCTGAGAAAACAACAGAATAGACATTTCTTAATTAATCACAAATTGAACATTGTATTTTGCATGGTTAATCTATGGATGTGCACTGGCGATAGCCTATGTTTAAAACAATAAACAGAACAAGCAACAGCCAACACAAAATACAGGCAAAAATAACTTACCCTGCCATGCAATTGCAATGAGCTGTAATGACTTCTCCGTTTTCTTTCGCAATGATCCACGTCTTTAGTGGTGTTTCGGCGAACCTTTGAGAGTGGTTGACCTAGTAACGTAAAGTAAACAACCGTAAAAGTAACGTCGAAGTGCCGCAGCTTGAATGGTTGTTAGCGTTAAGGGTTAATACACAGAACAAAAGAAATGTCACTTACCCGGGCGTAAACCAAACAGTCATTTTGGAGTATCTTAGTACTGAGATCGTGGACCCAACCACTTACAAAAAAGTTGTATGCCTCCATACTTGTGTATGCCTTCATTTGTTGTCTTGAGTTGAAGGATGTGTGTAGGACAAGTTAGTTGCTGATATCTAACGCCTCGATGGCAGGCAAATCTTTCATTTCAGTTGAAAAATCGCTCTTCTTCATAACGTAGGGGTCACGTCCAACATAAGTTTCGATTTTTTGTTTATATCTTTCTCTTGTAATAGCTTCTAAAGTAGCACAGTACAGACTTTCCTCCATCTCGTCCATTCTGCTCTTCACTTAACTGCCCTCCATCTGAATTTCGCGCGTCATCACAATCACGTGACTGCAAACCGCCTATTCAGTGTATTGTTCTTGTGAAGGGGAATGACATAGCAGGAGGTAAAGTGACCCTTGCATTAGAAGTGCTAGACTGGCCCCAGTGTGATGAGTCACAATCGATAACCCCGACACTACCAAATGTGTTTCCAGCTTGTGTAATCACGCGAAAGGTGAAAATGACAGTTTTGATGTTCCGTTATTTGCAAATGTGCTTAGTCAGCGTTTACAGGTGAGGCTAAGTTGGAGGGAGAAAAGTCTGCCGTGACATCTCAGCATGAGGATGTTGAGATGGACCCCCATCTAGTTCAGCCTTACCGTTGGCTAGTGACACAGGATTGCCAGCGGTCACTCGAGAGCGTGTGGCTGCTGTGAGAGAGCGGATCCAACATTGCAGCGGTGCGCCTCCAGTGTGGTAACAGCAAAGCAAATCATGATAGAATAGCTTACCTTTTAGACAGGGATGTTCTGGTGCACCAAAGGAGTTCTTTTACCACCGTTTTGACATCAATTTGGCTATTTTCTCAGTATCAGATCAGTCAGTCAATATTTATTTATATAGCACTTTTCATACAAATATATGTAACACAAAGTGCTTCAGACTACAGAGCCATTTAAAAACAACAGTTTAAAAACAACAATAGTGTAATAATAGCACCCCATGGAACGCTCATCAGCCCAACCACAAATAAGCACCTGAAACGCTTCCATCCCCGCCACCTCCAAAACACTAAAACCCCAGAAAAACCTAGACCCTAGAAAAAACCCATCAATAGTAAAAGTATAATAAATTTAAACTAAATCAAATAAATACCATCCATCCATCCATCGTCAACCGCTTATCCTGCGTACAGGGCCGCGGTGGGGCTGGAGCCTATCCCAGCTGACATTGGGCAAAAGACGGGGTACACCCTGGACAGGTCACCAGTCCATGGCAGGGCCACACAGAGACAGAGAACCACTCACACCTAAGGACAATTTGGGACACGCCAATTAACCTAGCCTGCATGTCTTTGGATGGTGGGAGGAGAGAACCCACACGGACACGGGGAGAACATCCAAACTCCACACAGAAAGGCCGGGGTTTGAACCCACGACCTTCTTGCTGTGAGGCGACAGTGTTAACCACTGCATCACCGTAGTGGTATATAAATAGCACACCTATTTAACCAAGCTTTTAGCTGAGATGTATTTATTTCAGTTAAAAGCTTGGTTAAATAGGTGTGTTTTTAGTTTGCCTTTACACAGATTTCCAGATTTCCAGCTGCCCTCAGCTCATCAGGAAGTCATCATACGTGGGCCGTAATATTGAAATGACGCCTCCCCAGCCAACATTTGAATGTGGGGCCCATGTGGGTAGTAAATGGGCTAAAAAATGGGCCCTATATGGGATTGTCCACGGGTTCCATAATGGCCCCATGTCATTTGCCCACGTGGGTTTTATACAGGATTACACTGGGTCCTAGGTGGGCCCCAACTGGGTAACATAAGCAAGACCCATCTCGGTCCCAGCTTTAAGTTCTATGTGGGTACAACACGGGACAACATGGGCTGGAATATGGGTTGCAAGTGGGTTTGTCCATGGGTTCCATAATGGCCCCATGTCATTTTCCCACGTGGGTTTTATGCATGATTACACTAGGTCCTAGGTGGGCCCCAACTGGGTAACATAAGCAAGACCCATCTCGGTCCCAGCTTTAAGTTCTATGTGGGTACAACACGGGGACAACATGGGCTGGAATATGGGTTGCAAGTGGGTTTGTCCATGGGTTCCATAATGGCCCCATGTCATTTTCCCACGTGGGTTTTATACAGGATTACACTGGGTCTTAGGTGGGCCCCAACTGGGTAACATAAGCAAGACCCATCTCGGTCCCAGCTTTAAGTTCTATGTGGGTACAACACGGGGACAACATGGGCTGGAATATGGGTTGCAAGTGGGGTTTTTCACAGGTTTTACACTTGATCCCAACTTTATTACAGTAAGGGTATAATTAAAGCCATAACTTCTGCTACCTAAACCTTTTTTCTTGTGAATTTATTGTGCATAATGGTTTTATACCACCCCTTGTATTGCCCATCCCCTGGTCCATGTTACAAACCCAACTGACTGAAAAGTTTATCAAATTTGTTCACAGCTGATTTGAGAGAGGACACCATGCCACTTTTCCCATTGGGCTATCTCCTTTGCTAAAAATGTATAAAATCACAGATTGCATACTACTATGTTTAGATAACACAGCTTTTCACCCCACACGGTAAGACTTATAATCCATCATCAGGCAAATCGGAAATAAGAACAGCCTATAAAAAAGTAAGCTAAAAATTACCATGGCAGAAAGTATTAGAGCACACAATGACACTTAAAATTTCACTTTTATTTAACTTCCTATTATATGTCAGGTTTATACCATACCAGTAGTTGATACATATAAAAACAGTATTAACATTTGAAAGCTGCATTAAAATTTTTTTAGCTTAAACAATATGCGATATATAACATGGGGAGATGTAATACTGATATTGTTGGCCGATATGAGCTAATTGCAATTAAATCCGTATTGGTGTTCATAACAGCCGATTAAAGATAATTAAAACAAATGGAAAAGACAGATTCTTCACAAATGACGTGTGTTGCATTTTTTTCCCACCAGAGGGCGCTCTGCAACTCCCCTTTTAACAAAACTGCAGGACCACAAAACTAAATAATCAGCTGACCTGAGTCTACCAGAAAGCATGCAGAACTAATGGAGGTTACGTAATCACATGATGGTCATTTATCGCAGTAAAATACATTACTTAAATAATAATAAAAGTAGCAATTAAATAAAGTAAATAAAGTATCACTTCTCCTCTCAAGAAAACATTCCTCACTCGTTAACCCTCTCGTTTTTCATTGCTTTCTCCCGTTTTAGAGCCAGCTGGTGGTTGAGAACTTTTTTCGCATAGCTTTGGATTGAATTAAAGAGTGCTGGTAAAGAGATAAACTCGATGTGAATATGCTACGCTTGAAAGCCCTCTATACATTATCCAGATCCCTTACCGCTCCCCATCAAAAAAGATGTTAGCTATTTGCCCTGAATATATTTTGATTTTTTATTGTTACTATTGTTGTTAAAACATGGATAAGGTAACAAAAAAGCCATGTGAAAAGTAATTTTATTTTAATAAGTGAATGTTCCTCCCAGAAACTCTGTGTGAAGCAAGATACTGTTTTCTTGGATGGGGTACTTAATAAGTGGGGGGTATGGGGGTCCTCCCTCAGAAGATTTTGAGCATTAAACACTTAATTTCCTGCATTCTGGTGAAGATTTCTCCCCTAATTTCTGCCTTTTCTGCACCAATTTAGGGTGGACATGTCTGAAAATTCAGGTGACAATTCAAAATATATAATTATAATAGAATACAATGTAGTGAGGGTCTCAGGCATTTTTCTTGCTTTTAAATATTTTTCTCCTGTATATCAACTTATTTATTCTGCTGAGTCAACACATGATTAAGTTTTACCTCCTCTTTGTGGGGAAGTATTTCAATGTGTTTGTGGTCCTTTTCATCTCAGTGATAAATTAACTCGTTTTAATTCAGTAACTGACTGGACTTTATTAGCTGTTAATAACTTATCATAACTCTGTTTCCCACAGAATGACAGTGTAACGGTGGCACAGCTGTACAGCATGCTAGCCTCGAAAACCCAGCTGTATTAACTCAGCTCTCCTTATTAGCTAGGCCCCTTACATGCTTGCTAATAACTTCTATTAGCTGGGTCTCCAAGATTGACTGCGTTGTGTGCCCGCATTCATGACAGAGAGGGGCCGCCACAAATAAATGAATGTGTAGGAAACACTAATTTACCTGCTCATGTTCAAAACTTTCTGCACATTCAGAATCTCTCCCACATTTCTGTGTTCTCCGACATTTAAAGAAAAAAAGTCGTAATAGGAGACTAACGTCATTAGCCTATTTAAAGAGAATTCATAATATTTTACTACATGCCCTGTACTGCATTATGTTACTGATTCGCTCGAAGTACCCCCGCGCCTTCTGACAGACAACACCTGTGATCACACAGAAAGCTCACGAATAATTCCACACACCTTAACACACCTCTGATAAAGTTTTTAACGTTATAATTTTTATAGCCTCCTGAAACTACCTATATGTCCGCTTTGGCACAAACTGCAACTCACAGCGAGGAGGGTGGACAACAGTCGCTGGTGTCGCTCGCGAGTTACTTTCAGGGTGAGTGCAACAGCAGAATATCCATCTTGTAATGTGTAACCACTGCGATAACAAGACGCTCACGGTGTTTTCCTCAGAGAAATAAACACTTTTCCACCTAGAAAGACAGCATCGCTTTTCCAGAGTTTACACAGTAAACGCCATGTGGGCAAAAATTTAGAGACGATGCTCTGACTTCCCGTTCCCGTGAAGGCAGCACGAAGCTGCACCACAAGTAGCTGATGGAGAAAAAAATACAGTCTCATCCCGTCGCAGTGGACTAAACTGGGAAGTTTTAATGTTGCAGACCACAGTTATTTTGCAAGAAGTTTAAAGTTTAAACTTGTATTGTTGTGAATGTTTGGTGTAAACTCGCCTTACAATTTCCAACCAACAAATGCCCCCCAAAAGCAGCTCAGCGCCCCCCTTTCCAAAATATTGCTTCCGACGCCCTCATCGACCTAGGAACGCCCCCTGTGGGGAGGTACCGCCCACGTTGAGAAACACTGCTATAAACCCATATTGGTCAGGCTCTAATAACAATATTGCTTCAGTTGATCAGTGAATACAAAACTATAGTCTTAGAAGAAACATTTGGCCTAACAACCTTCTCTGAGGATGAACATAATATAAACCAGTATAGCCCAAATAAGCAAGACATATTACACATGCTGAGCACATTTTGAAAAAGGACTCTGAATTAACTCCATGATTATTGGTATTGGAGGTGATATTTATTGTTCTGTCACTGTGTGTAAAGCGTCCTTGGGTACCGTGAATGCGTTAAAATATTTATTTATTTATGTAACTTTCGCTAAATTAGTAAAGTAATGTTAATTATCAGCTGCATGTCATTAAACGCTCTGTCAAAGGGGACAGAGCTGCTTGTTGTCAGGGCCCCGAGGCTCTGGAACAGCCTGCCTGAGGAAATCAGGTCAGCTGAGTCAGTGAACTCTTTTAAGTCCCTTCTTAAAACATACTTTTATAGGAGAGCCTTTCCCAATCTTGCATGACTTTATTTTATTCCTTTTATTTTATTCTATTTTATATTTATCTTAAAAGTGTATTTTAGCCTTTTCAATGTTTTCCTGCTTTTATCTTGTATTGTTTTTGTATTATTGTTTTTTGGGTATTGTCTTTAGACGTGTTAAAGCACTTTGTAACTTGTTTTTGAAAAGTGCTCTACAAATAATTATTATTATTATATTATTATTATTACTAATTAACTTCTAGTCAAGTGTTGAGAAGATCAGATACAAGTTTAGACTAAACTGGTGTACAGCTCTGTCCTCATACTGTACATGCTGATAATTATCTGACAACTGCTTATTAATGAAATGAGGGACCAGGGAGATGAGGTAAATAAAGTAAATTAAGAATGCAAACTAGTCCTTTTAAGCTAATTAGGAGATTTTTCTTTTGAATTTTAATGTGCAAATTAAAAATCTCACATCTCAAGTGTTTTCATAAGGGTGGAAAACATTCTTGGGTTTACACTAGCACACAAGTGTGGGCCATTATTCAAGTTTGAGCACAACTTGACAGATGACTCAGTACTAATAACTTCAGTTACACTAAATGAATTTACTTACCATACACAACGTTGAAAAGACGCTAAGTCTTTGAACTTCTTTTCCCATGACGACCAAACATATTGTACTCCATTGCCAGCTCGTTCGATACAATGCATTTCATCATTCTTCTAGTTGCATCATCCACACTTGTGCCCCTACATATGCCACCATGGCAACCTAAGGATGAGAGCAAAAATGAGAAGAAAAAGGCTTACATAGACTCATAAGGATAAGCTTCAAAATATTCAACAATTCATTCTTACAGTCCAACAAACATTTAAAGTTGTAGTGTTTGTGTAAATTACTGAAATGCAATCAGTGCTAGAAGAGGGAAAAAATAGGCGACAGTACTTAAAAATGTAAAAAAGTATTGGAATATAATGTAGTAATCAGTAGCTTTTATTGTGCAAATTTTGTTATTTAACATTTCTCATTGAAAGCTATTTTTCACAACATTTTTTAACAAATGCTTTTAAAATGTGACGGAGATTCTGATATGTCCCCAGTGACCTCGTGTAAATGACACTTATGGCTGTCTCCTGAGCTTCTCCCTGCTCTGTCTCTGCCGACAAAGATCAGTCAGGCAAAAAACGCGAACAGTTGAGCGCTGCATAGTTCCCAAAGAACTTAATATGAAGAGGGCTGAAAACTAGCCCATTTCAAGCACTGAACGCAATACATATATTTGTGATCAAAAGTTACTATGTGCAAATTAATATAATAGATTCAGACTTACAACAGCAGACATGAGACTTTGGTCTCCCAGCTTCGCATCAAGAGCCTCAATGTCAGCTTGGGTTTTCAGAGGGAAGACCACTCCTTCAGGGACCTCTACCACTGATCCATCTTGCTTCTTCAGCAGTGCATTTATCATCTTACCATGAACCTGTTGGGTCTCCTTCACCTCTTCTAAAATTGTAAGAAGTTTATAGAACATGGCTTCACATGTGGGGCTGGCGACCCGCGGGGCAGCGGGGCAGCGGGGCAGCGGGGCTGGCGACCCGCGGGGCAGCGGGGCTGGCGACCCGGAAGCTCATTTTCTTTGCTGCTGGCCCAAGGAGTTGGTCTGGGGGAGTGGGTGGAAGTTCCTCATCCGAATCAGAATGTCCACTTGATTCTAGTTGGCCACTCATTTGACTCTGGAGGAATTTTGCACTTGCCCTACAGAGGTTAACAAAACATATAAGGCACCCCTTTCCTACTGCTTCCATATTATTTCTAGAGGAAATAAACTTTAATTTGCATTCCCCCACTAACACCTACTTTCTTTTTCTTAAGCCGTCTTCGTTGTCAGTCAGGTCGGATGAATACTCAGCCTGATGTAGCTTTGCCCTGGCATCTGCATAAGTGGCTGGGAAACAAAATGACATAATAAGAGGGGAGGAGTTAGGCAGATACTGAAATATATTTGGATTTGCTTTAGCGTTATAAAGGTTATATCATTGGTTGTATCTATTAAGAACTCGTGTGGTTGCAGGTTTTCTTTCCAACAAAGCAACAGCCACACCTAATCCAACTATTCAACTGTGTGAAGACTGTGAGCAGTTGAATTAATGAGTTAAGTCTGGTGTGATCCTGCTTGTTTGGAATGAAATCCTGCAGCTACACCAGCCATTTGACAACCCTCGTGTAGAGAAACAAAGAATTGGCAAAAAAAGAAAGTTAGAGGATCAGGAACCTGTATACAGCATAAGGAAAGTAAATAAAGCATTACTTATTCTTAGGAGAAAAAATTGAATTACCTGCATTTCCCATTACACGCACATTACACAGTATCCAGTTACTGGCAGGTGGTGTGCCCTCTTTCACTGCCTTGGTGACTTTCAGCAATGAGCCTGGTGGCCACCAGCATAATTTCCTGTCAGTGCCCTTGAACCACTCTGATGGTATGATGTCCACCTTCTTGCAGCCATCAGGGTCAGCTTCATTCACAAACTCCACCACACTGAATGAGGCCATCCTGTGAAGTTCATCAAGTCATGTGCTGTGTAGCTGAGGCAAAGCCACAAACATATTCTGAAGAGGCAATAAAAGCAGTGATTTTGTGAAGTCTGTTACTGGAGCACTGGCAAGCTGACCAGACAGTTTAGATAGCAAACGGATTCCCAAAGATGTCGAATCAATAGGGTAGTTGAAAAACCATGCTCCCTTCTGAAATTGTTCATACACCACGTGTTCCTCCAATTGAATGCACGATGTTCTGCACAACTGCAACTCTGCTCTCAAGTTCAAAACAATTGCTTCCACTGGATGTTGAGATTATTTGGTCTTTGTGTTTATACATCTTGTATTGAACATACTGATGCATGGAAAACTCTGCCGTCATTGGTCCAGATGCATGGAGCTGCTTCAGTTCAACACCCTCAGGCATTTCTTGAGACATGCGAGGAAATAACTGCCTTTCATACACACGCCTGACAATTTGTTGCACAGGATGCTGTGGTCTTCTCACCATTTTTTTCAACTGTCCCAAACAATTCTCAAATGGAAAACATGAAACCAAATCCAGAGGGCCATACTTTTCTGCATCATCTGCTAAATGTAAAAGATTGTGTGTACTGTTAACCAGAAATTTAGTCCCATATATCTTCGCAAAGTTGGTAACAAAACATTTTAACAACTTTTGGCATAACCACAGTACTCTCTACACAAAGGAGATAAAAGTATTCTCATAGCAGATGACAAAACCAGGAAGTTTTTGTACTGTTGACAGGGCAATCTTTGAAAAAGCACAACTGGTCCTGTATATAATAAAAACTGCCTGAATTCTGTAGCCTTCCACTGGCTGTACTCTGTCAAAGACCGAGGCTTTCTGGAGAAGCTACGTGGTAAGTGTTGTCTACACAGCTTCATGTGATCAGAGATGGTGGTTAGAACAGCAGATGGAACCCAACAATGTAATGGTCCCTTAAACCACAGAGCAATCAATTTACGGACAATGCCTAAGCAAACTAAATGCATGTAGTCCAGAGGAAAATCAGAAACCATCCCAATGCCTAGCCCCAGCAGAGGTGATTTGGAGCGATGGTGGTCTTCGTCAGACATTTGTTCAAACTGAGAATCAGTCCTCTGGGTAGAATCCATGTCTGGAAACACAACTCTGCCATCAACATAAGTGCCATACTGTGTGCAACGTTCACAAGAACTGTAGCCACCATGACCTTTGCTACATTTTAAAAAAGCTCTTGCTGGAGTGTCACAGATAAAGGCATCTGGGAGTGGTACATTGTACAGTTTGCCATTAAAAGTTACACCAGTTGTTGTAATGACTTTTAAATCTGCTATAAGATCATGCAGGTAGTCATCTACTGATTCAGGTTTACACGGACCTGCGTAAACACCTATGATAAACACATTTGATTTTGGTAGTTCAACTATTTGACCTAAAATTGGCCACAGCTGCATATTAGAACTCCTAGAGAGAGGCAATCCATCAACATTCACACGAACAGTCAATGTATCTGTAGTCAGTTCATGAACATTTGTCATTTTCAGTTCTGAAACGATTGCATTTGCAAGTCCAAAATGGTAGTAGCTTCCCTGTCCCATCTCTTTGACCTCACAATCTTTCAATGTACTGAGGAGTGTTCTGGGATCCTTAGGTAAATCCAGACCTAGCTCCAAAAGTATACCTAGTAGCTCTGACAGCACTGAATGAGACACATTTCGGTTAGCTGCCCATTCAGCGAGTTTCCTCTTGGCATCAGAATGGGGTTGCTCTTCAGAAAAATCACAGCCAGAATCCTCATCTGGATCATCACTACCCACGTTCAAGTCATCAAGTTCATCATCAATGTCAATATCCAAAGTTACAGCTTCATCAGCATTGTTCTCCACATCTTCCTCGACATTTAGCACAGCCTGGTCCATAGCTTGATCTGCCTGTTCCACAGCCTCCATGGCAAGGTTCATTAAATGCTGCTGCACTCGGACTTTGATTTTTCTCCTCCTTGTCCGTGAATTGCCATACTCCATTTCACTAAAATATACAGATGAGACCAAAGAAGTAGTCAAAGTGTGTCCCACCAAATTTTATGAAATGGTTGTGGTAAAGGGTTTAACATGTGCAGAAGTTGGCACCTATTCTATCTTACTGAAACTAGCTATGGCCATAAACTGTAATTTGGCACTGAATATGCATAGTAGGGCTGAACGATTAATTGCATTTGCGATTTAATCGCGATTTAATAAAACGCAATTTTCTAATCGCAAAGGCAGCGATTACTCTGTGGTCACATGACACCCAAGCGGAAAGCAGTCTGACGAAGTTAATGCTTCGTCTGCACGTTACGCTGTAACTTGCCTTCTTGTTGTAAAATGTACTTAAGCTTGGCAGAAGGTCATGCTTGAAAGTAGCAGCGGCCACGGGTAACTTGGTGGTGGTGGGTGAATTTGTCAGGCCATCCGCGGCTTTGATGGACGGAAAAATGCTTAACAGAAAGATAAGCGTATTATGGCGATCGGCGCCTGCGTCTCACACACAGCCACCAGTCAGCTCAGGAAATATCTGTAAATTGGCGTTTCAAACTAAACGCCGAAAGAGGCCCAGTCTGTCCTGAGTTACAGCCTGGTTAAAGCTGGTGCTCTGCTCACCAGCATCGGAGGCTGCAGGGGAGGAGGGTGTCGGTTACGGTGTGGTAGCTTATCAAGACCAAGAAAAGTCTGTCTGTTTCCTCACCTGCTGGAAAAGGGAAGCCGGTTTGTGCCAGCAAACATCTCCCCTCACCTGTGCAGCTGAGCAGGGAAGTTTAACGACTACCACAACCACCACCAAAACATTAATCTAAAGCTCACATTAAACTGGGAAAACATTAAATTTTTAAGCTACTATTTTAAACTACTCGCTCCACCCCTCAAACAATCAAACACTGCAACTAGGAATAATGAGAGTCTGTCCGATTTCAATATCCTGGGTAAAACTCTATAGTCAGACATAGCAAATATTAAATTCAAATTACTTACATGGCCAAGAAGAACACAGGATCTGTGACAGGATCTGGACAAATCTATCGGTGACAAGAGAATGTAGGAGGGGGAATTAGAAACAGTGACGAAGAGATAAAAGGAGGCACATTTAAATACTGTATGATCATGTTAACTCAACAACATCAAAATAACTTTCAGTATATATTTTAGTAAATGTAACAGTCTTATGTAGGGCAGTCCTGAAATTACTATTCGGGCATTTTACTAGCAAAAGTGGCAATACCTTTAGGTACAATTATTCCAATACAATTTAGAGTCATGCATTCAAAATATAACTCAAGTGAAAGTACAGACGTATCAGTAGCAAAACACTTAAAAAATCTATACTGTTAAAAGTTAAATTACTCAATTGGCAGCAGAATGGCCCCTAATGTCACATAATATTTTCACAAATGCGTTATTGTGAATGAAAACATTTTGTGTTGTGAGTGGTTAAATAAAATATATTTTAACTTTTTAAACTGTTGAGTAATTTATTCTGTAACAATGCACCATATTCTGTAAACTTAAAATATATTTTGTATGTAAAACCTCAACCTCTGAAATACAATTTTTACAACAGATAAACAGGATTCTTTCTAATGATTTACTGTAAAGAACGGGGGTTACGTACTGTAACCCGGATTCTATGAGTATAGGCGCAGCCCTCTAAGGCTATCGCTATTGGGTATACCCCTTCACGGCTTCGCGCTGCACTGAGAATTTTAGTCTATGCCCACCCACAGCGTGGGCCTCTCCTACGTCCGCAGCCTTGTATATATACAACGTTGAGACCTTGCCTTTGGCTCCCAAATGCCTTTTCTTCAGCACTGAGAACCAAGGTCCAGTGAGGCTTTCAACTTAGAGGGCTGCCTCATACTCATAGAATCCGGGTTACAGTACGTAACCCCGCTCTATTTCGTGATAGGCTTCGCCCTCTAAGGCTATCGCTATTGGGTTAGAGGCTGAAGCAGGATGAGTCAACGCCTCACTGGCCCATACGGTACCACCAAGCAGAACCCACCTGCCCAGAGCCATAATGAACCACCCAGTCACCCGCTGACAGCGGCATTGGTGTCGGCGCGCGATCGAAGCACCAATGGCGCTGACATGGGAGGCCGAGACCGCACCCATGCATAACGGGAAACCGAGTGGGGACCTGCAGCTGTGCAGACGCAGGCGGGTCGCGACAGCAACCACGGCAGCTGCGCCAAGGCCGGGTCACGTAAGCAGCAGCCGCCTCCCACACCGTCCGGTGGGAGAGGATGCACCGCGACACCTACAAGGAGAATCACTCAGCCAAAACACTCAGTACTGAGTGAGTCAGAGAGAGACGGAGACATCCCGCAGGTAGAAACGGACGACAGAGCATGGGGACAACCAGGAGGCCGCCGTGCAGATGTCGTCCACTGTCATCCCACCATGCAACGCCACTGAGGAGGAAACGCTACTCGTGGAATGCGCCCTGATGCTCTCCGGGGGAGACACAGCCAGTGTCTTTAGACAAGTGCTGCGGCGACAGGGGAAGCCCCTTGGACCGTTCCCTGCAGTGCACAAACAGCTGCTGCGAACGGTGCCAGGTGGCCGTGGTGCCACGTAAGCAGGACAGCGCCGCACCGGCAGAGGAGGTGGGACGTGGCGCCCCCGCCGACCCATGGGGAGGAGGAAAAAAACTTGAGAGGGCGATGACCCGCGACTGAAAAGAGCTTGCTTTTAGGCATGAACGCCAGGTTAGGGCGCAGGGTAGTTGAGCTGCCGTGGCCCTGAATTCTGAGGTGCGACGGAGCCACAGAGAGGGCAGCCAGATCGCTGACCCTCGTGGTCGAGGTTAGAGCGAGGAGCAGGGCTGACCTGCCGAAAGGAACCTCAGGTCCGCCGTCTCCAAGGGCTCAAAGTGGGCTAGAGTTAGCGCACGTAAAACCAGCGGCAAGTCTGTAGGGCAGCAGGCCGTGTCACAGGTCGGCCCCTTCACACTCCCCTAAAGAAGCGTTTCACCAGGGGGTTGGGGAATACAGTCATGTCCCCGAAAACCTCGTGACAGGACGAAATGGCGGCAGTGTAGGTTTTAACCGCACTGAACGCCAGCCCCCTGTCCATGAGCAGCTGCAGGAAAAGCACGCCTGCAGCGGGCAGGAGACCAGGTCCGCCCCTGATCCAGACACCAGCTGGAAAAGCCGACCACTTAGAGGAGTAGGAAGACTGAGTGGAGGCGAGAACCGGAGAGACCTAAGTCCTCCAGGCGACGCTCACAGCGGCCAGACCCAGAGAGGCTGGCCGAGGAGCCGGTAACTCCTGATCACAACCCCGCCTGAGAGAGAGCTGCCTCCCTTCCAGGGAAGTTTCCACGGCTATCCTGACAGCAGCCACTGGAGGCAGGGAAACCAGGACGTGCTGGTGCGCTCTGGAGCAACCAGAATCACCGCCAAGAACTAAAAACCGCGAGGCGGTCCAGAAGGCGTGGGATCAGCCGCGCCGGTGGGAAGGCATACAGCAGCGTGGGGGCCAAAGGGATGAGCAAAGCGCCCACTCCCAGAGGGGACGCCCCGCGGGCTCAGTGAAACCACAGGGCACACTGAGCATTCTCCCTGTTGCCGAAGGTCCACTTCCGCCTTGCCGAACCGCGAGCCAGATCTGGGCCACCAGATCGAGACTGAGACGCCACTCGTCTGGGCGAGGGCCTCCCCTCGACATAATGTCCGCTCCTATGTTCAACACGCTAGGGATGTACTCCTCTCTGATCGAGAGCAGGTGAGTGTGCGCCCACAGGAGCAGCCGCCTGGCCAAACCCAGTAGCTGCGCTGAGCGCACCCCGCCCTGGCGGTTTATGTAGGCCGCCGCGGCCCTGTTGTCGGTGCGGACCAACACATGCTGGTCCCGCAGCAGAGGAGAAAAATGACGGATCACCTTCACACCGTGAGAAGCTCCAGCTGCGTTATGTGGAGAAGTCTGCGGCCCTGCCACAGACCGCCCACCACCTGAGAGAGGCATGTCCCGCCCCAGCCCGGCCAGGGAGGCGCCTGTGAAGACCAAGATGTGGGACGTGACCCTGCCCAGGGGACCCCGACCGAGAGAGAGGGGTCCCGCCAGTAGGCCAGATCCGGGCCACAGACCGGGGAACAGAGACGCCGGCGCCGCCTCTGCGCCACCGGGTCTACACGCAGGCGGATGAACCACCGCTGCAGCCTCCTCATGTGGAGAAGCCCCAGGGGACCACCACGCGAGCCGCCGACATGAGGCCCAGGAGCCTCATGACCAACAGAGCCGCCACCGCCGCTCCCGGGACAACATGGCGGAGCAGCTCCATCAGAGCACCCACCCTCTCCTGAGAGAGCCGCTCTCTGGAGGGAGGAGTCCAGTACCACGCCAAGGTAGGTGAGTCTCTGGGAGGGAGGGGGCACTCTTCTCCCAGTTCACCGTGAAGCCCAGGTAAGACAAGTGTGCGACTAGCTGGGCCGCTTGCACCACTGCCTCGCCCTGGGACGGGCGCCAGCAGCAGCAGGTCGCCCAAGCAAAAGGACCCTGATGCCAGATCGCCGCAGCGGCTCCAGGGCCGCCTCAACGCATTTGGAAAAGTGCGCGGGCCAGGGAGTAGCCGAAGGGCAGGCGGTTGTATTGGTGCTGAGCACCCTGGAATGAAAACGCAGAAACTTCCTGTGTCCAGGGATTACGGGCACATGAAAGTACGCTGGCCCTTCAGGTTGATGGAGGAGAGCCAATCCCTTTGGCGCACACACTCCAACACCTGCTTCACTGTTAACATGCAAAAGGTCTCACCATAATCGCTTCTGTTGAACAGTGACAGATCCAGGATGGACCTCACACCGCCTCGCCTTCTTCCTGACCAGGAAGTAGCGAGAGTAAAACCCCTGATTCTCCTGCCTGGGAGGAACCCTGGAAATGGCCTGTTTTTCCAGGAGCTCCTGGAGCTCCGCTTGGAGAGCGGTGCGCTGAGCCGGGATGAGAGTATCGCCTCTACAATCCCGGTGAAGGGGAGGTGGGAGGCTAACTGCAGCCTGTGACCCCGGCGGATCAGGCTGTCCGTCCATTTGTCCATCAGGCAGGAAGCGAGCCAATCTGAGTAGCACTCTGTGAGTAGTTGGACCTGCTGATGAGGCTCTGGTGGCCCTGAAGGGAAGCCACTCTGCTGCCCTTGCCGCCGCCACGATTCGTGGGGGGCAGCAACCTCCTTGTTCCACTGAACAGGAGAGTTAGCACCAGGCAGGGGAACGGGAGGCTCGTGGGCCAACACACGCAGCCAGTCAGGGGAGTGCCTCCCTGCGCTGCTTGCATGTGCGAAGTCAATGTGACGGCAAGGCACAGCCACTGGGGAGGCGAGCCAGTACCGCCTCCACCAGGGCCCTCCACGCCCGCTGCCTGGGGGCAGGGGCACGGGCCACATCGCGGAGAGACCTTCACACACAGTCAGAGGGGTCTGTTGGGTGCCCTCCCGCGTGTGGCGGGAGGGACCACACGCAGGCAGCCGTAAGTTGCCTTCATGGGTCCCTTGCCGTACCGTATCCCCGGTGGGGAGGGAGGCAGAGGCAGATGCAGTCGCTGGGGCACGAGGTGGGGCAGCCACAACCGTAAGCCCGTAACCATGCCGCCTCCGATTGGGGGGCAGGGATAGGCAACAGAGGAATAGTCTGCCTGCGACATCGGAGCCAAGCTGCATGAAGGCCACATGGCCAGCTGCAGCCGGTCCACACAGTGTGACGGCAGCCGCTGACTTCAGTAAAGACAGTGGCGGGCCGAGGAGGAAATATCTGCTTGTGGCATTGGAGCCAGACTGCATGAAAGCCATCTGGCCATCTGCAGCCTGTCTGTGTTATGCCACTCCCTGGTGGGGGGCTCATCGCCATGCTGCTCGACCAGCAAGGGAAGAGGGCAGGGGGGCCTACATTTGGCTCAGGCCAGCCACCTGACCATGTCAGGGAGGGGGCAAGAGGAGGGAGGATGTGCAGCGTTGCAGCAAGCTCCAGGCTGCTTGTTAGCCGCTTGGCTAACACACAGCTGGCTCACACAATGTGTGGAAGTGAGAGACAGCAGCTTCTCCATAATGTCAAGAGCAGCTGTCTGTAATGTGCAACACTAGGTCATGCAATTGACAAAAACACAATTCTCCCCAGCGCTACTATCGCCTGCCGTGGGTAACGTGGTTGGCTCACACTTGATGGCGCCCAGCGCGCATGTACAGTGCCCAACACAGCCTGTCACACACCTCTGGATGCAGGAAGAGGGACTGCGGCGGTGATGCCGTGGTCACGCGACAAGCCCGCAGCCGTGCTCTGCCGGGAGGGGACGTGCGTAATGTGTGGAGCAGCGATAGGATAACACTGCACGCAGGGGTGTGTAGTACTATCCTGCCTGCATGAAGCGTAATGACTGCTTCGAGGGCTCATTCGACACAGTCTGGCTTCTGTGAACCAAGGGGGGCCCTGGAAGCACAGAAGGACCGCGCCATTGATGCCGTGAATATGCACTTGCTCGCCGTCGGGCACTGCCGGGGAACGTGCATAATGTCAACAGCATCACACACTGCCTGGCAGATTTCTTCGTGGAGAAAATATCTGTACAGAGTGTGTATATGTTGTGTCCACACGGCTTAATGTCCGCTGTCGTGGGCTCATACCGCTCTGTGGGGAGGGTGTGTGAAGGGACCTCTGACTGTGAACAGAGTGTGCTGCTTGTTGCTTGAGCTTCAAGCTACACATTAGCCACGTGGCTAACGGCAGCTGGCTCACACAGTGTGGGAAAACAGTGCTTGGTGTGGCTGGTTCGACTGAGACCGCACAGAAAGCATTTGTTCAACAACTTCCACAAAGGGGCAACAAGATCCCACACAGCTTTTCTCGACCCATAGCTTACCAGTGGTCGCTCTGGCCGACGAGGGTCGGCCAGCAGCAATGAAACCGGTTGCTAGATGTCATTAGCCGCAGCTAATGTGGAGCAACGTGGGCACACGGGATCGTTCTGGTCGGCTGATCCAGGCAGACCGCATGTGAGCGCCACATTAGCCGCTCAGCTAGCATAACGATCATTAGCATAACATGCCTCGCCGCGGCAAGCTAGCAGCGCCGAGGTCGGCGCCATCGGAGGTCTGAACGGAAGCGAGGAGCCGCCGGAGACCCGTGAATGGCAAGAGCGAGCAATCCACCTCCGCCTTCCGCCAACAGCAGATCGAGGGCTTCGCCCAGAGAGCGGGTGGACCGCCACACCTCCTCCTACTGAACGGCAAGCTATTCAGCCCGGCGCCGCCACTCTTCGGGGAAAAAGGCGAAGAACGGGCAGTGCGACACTAAGTGAGCGCCGTCGGCGTGCTCCAGTCCGGGCACGCCGCAGCGGGGACCGATGTAGCCCGTGTGTCTCGCCCCGTTCTGACCGGCTTGCTGTAAGACATCATTCTAGTTTTCCGGATGGAAAATCTTGCTCTTTAGACAAATCTTCTGCTCTTTAGACAGCACAGTGCTGAAGAAAAATGGGAGCCGAAGGCAAGGTCTCACCGTTGTATATATACAAGGTCCGGACGTAGGAGAGGCCCACGCTGTGGGTGGGCGTAGACTAAAATTCTCAGTGCCGCGCAGGCGCGCGGAAGGGGTATACCCAATAGCGATAGCCTTAGAGGGCGAAGCCTATACGAAATAGAACAAGCTGTAAGCTCCAAGTAATTGGTTATTATTTAACATTAGCTAATATATGGCTTTTCTTTTCAGTGATTTAACTTACCAGTATTCCTACAGGACAGAGCTGTAGGCTACACCACTTAGTCTAAGCTTGTAACTGATGTTCTTAACAATGGACAAGTTAGGTATTAAATGCAGCTACAGACACCGTACATTTACTGCCAGAGTATTTTCCTCCGCCGCATTCAGTCATGCCCATCAAACGAAGTTAAACTGCTCTTATAACAGCACCTGTCACGTAGGACGCCGACTGAAGAATAAGAGAGGAAGCTAGCCAAACGTTGAATGTTACCGTGCTCGCGACTGTGTGCAATTTTCGTGTGTAATTTTAGTCGCGGTGCTCATAATTCCGCAGCAGATATAACGTTAGTTGAAGGGTAAACAGTGCGTTACTTTCCTCCCCTTTCAGGCGCGACTCTTTCACCCGCTTTCTTTAGCGGGTGTCAGCAATATGTTTAACGTTATGCAGTAGTATGCTAGGCTAACAGTCTGTCGGCTGTGACATCTTTCAGAGCACAAAACACCATTAACACACCTATCATCTGCTCACCACGGAGCTATTAACCTGAAACACCGCTGCTAACGTTACTTGTTTGTGGGCTACACACAGATAAAGTTAACGCTACCAGCGCCACGCTATCCCTGGCCTCCATGTTGCTTTCTGCTGCCTTTCCCCGCTGTGGCCGTGGACGTTGACCGTGCGTGACACGCCTGAAAAAACTTAAAGGCCAAATCTTTTTTCCCGCTAACGCTACTGAACGGCTAAATCGTCCAAGCTACTGGCAATCGGAAAGAAGTCAATCACTTATTTTTAGTTTGCGGCTGCTTCAAAATGCACATAAATGTTAGCGCAGAATTTGGTGTAAAAGGGTAACGTTAATGTTCAAGTTAAATTCAGTAAACTATACTGGCCAGGATTGTTGTAGGACACAGCGTTATAACGACATGGCACGGCACGAGAGGGGAACCACTGTCGCACAATATTAAATAACGCTAAAGTTACAGTTCCCAGTAACTTTCTGAAAGGAGCCTCATTAAATGCTGCAAAATGCTGCTTTTGTTTAACGTTAAACACGCATGTGCTGTAACGCTAACATTAATTGTTCTAAAAATGAGTGTTGTTATGTCCTTGATTAAACACCTTGTTTGATGGAATATTACCAAATGTCTATCTAATTCCATAGACTGTAACGCTATACTAATTCACATTAAAGGTTAAGAAAAATGCACGCAGCAAAAAGCGGCATCAGAGCAGCTGCTGAACACCGTAAAAACTTATTGTTACATTATTGGTTGAAGGACACATATAAAGAAATACAAAAAAGGTCGACAAATGTTTTAGGTTAAAATTCAACTTTTTATACTGCCTTTGACTGTATGAACATCAGTGTACCAGTAACGTTATGCCATGCTGATTTTCCCAGTGTCGTAGCTTCTTTATAAGAAAACCATAATACTTTCATATGCATAAGACGGTTTATTAAAATCAAAAACAATCAAACTGGCTTATGTACTCACCACAGTAGAGGTATGTCGGAGTGCTTGCTGCTGGCAGCTCACTAGCTCTCAGTGAACAAAGGACGAAAAAGACCGCGAAATGTGTGGTCGCTAGATGTCGCAATACGCATGTCCCTTAACGGCCCTGCCTTCTCCTAAACTCTTTTTTTGTCCTCAATCTTTATTGAGAAAACATTCAAATACACAAACAGTGCACACAATTACTCAACATAATGGTATGCAAAGAATTGGGAAAAGTATTAGGATTTATATGTCATAAACATAACATTTTTATAAAAAAAATTAAAAAACATCATATAGTTATATTAGAGTACAAATTGCAGTTTGACGATTTTATTACTTTTTTCACCATTCATTAAGGTTGACAAATGGGCCACCTTTATCTTGCCCATTCTGAGCCTACACAACCCACCTATGTTTTGTCTGTGTTTGCCCATATCTTACCCATATGGTTTTGCCAAGTGGGCCCCATGTGTATTTCCCCATTCTGAACCCATTTACTGATTAACTATGTGTGAACTACCTCGGACCCATGTAATCAGCCATATGGGATTTACTATGTTTGCACGCCTTAACACATTTTATAAAACAAATGGGCCCCATTTGTGTTGCCCATTATGAGCCCATATACTCTTTTCCCATTAGTTACCCAGCTAAGACCCACATAGGAAGCTCCACCCAGATTTAGCCCATGTGGGACCCACTTAGTTTACATACATGGGTCCCAGATGATATGCCCACTTTTAGCCCATGCCCAAGTGCTACCCATGTAGCCCAAGCATAACCCATGTGGGGCCCACATACACATGTTGGCTGGGTCTTTCGGATTGTGAGTTAGGTTTGAAACGCCGTTTCACAGATTTTCTGAGCTGACTGGTGGCTGTGTAGTGCGATGCAGCGCTGATCGCCACAATGAGCTTACCTTACTACACGCGGTCTTCCTGTTCTTTGCATTTTTCCTGTCTGTAAAAGCGGGCGGATGGCCTGACAATTTCACCCACCCCCACGCTACCCGTGGTTGGCGGCAGCTACTTTCATTCCCTGTGTGACACTAAAGTTTATGTAGTGACAGCTTCTGTCAAGCTTAAGGTCGTTGTACAACAAAAGGCAAGGTACAGCATAACGTGCAGACGAAGCATCAACTTCTGCTTTCAGCTTGGATGTCATGTGACCAGAGTTTAATTGCAGTCTTTAGCGATTAGAAAATCTCAAATGCAGGAAATCATTCAACCTTAATATTCACAGACAGAATAACCATTGGTCCTGCGGTTATTTTACTGACACTGCCAACACATCTGTTGGTCATTATTTGAGTCCATGTCCCCTTATGTAATCAAGTCCCTGTCTCTCAAACTCTGAAGAATTAAAAGGCCATCTCAGCTGCAACATCTGACTGTTGAACAACAACAAGAGTAGCTAATCTTGTTGGTCATTTTACATAACTTTTATTGATTTGCCTACTAGAACGAATATCATTCAGCATGATATTGAGGTGACCGATTCATGCCCCATCCATATCTGCGCTTAATCAGGTGAAGCGCATATTGATGAAAGGAGAAGTACTATATCATCTCCAAAACGGCTTAACTGCACCTAGTTCCATCCCCTGGAGTTCGTCATGTCTCCTGGAGGCTAAATCCAACGGCTTAACTGACTTTCAAAAAGTCAACTCTGTTACAGTGCGTGATTCCTACCGTTTGCCCAGGATGGTGTATTGTGTTGACAATCTAGGGAATGCCAAATTGGTTAGCAATCTAGATTTATTAAAAGGTTATTGACAAGTACCACTAACAGAGCGTGCTGCTGAGATTTCTGCATGTGTCACGCCTGATCATTTCTTACAGTAGGCTGGCATGGCCTTTGGGATGTGCAATGCACCGGCTATCTTTCAAGAATTGGTAAACACTGTGTTGGCTGGGGTGACCAACTGTAATGGCTATTTGGATGACCTGATTATACTTATACATGGGAGGAGCATCTACAGATACTTGTGCTTTAAGTGACACTTTTAGCTAAATGTGACTTTGGGAAAGTGACTGTCACCTACTTAGGGAGACACGTGGGACAGAGTCTGGTGTGCCCTATTGAAGCCAATAGGGCTTCAATAGGGCGTAAAGCAACTTTCCATCTGTTGTTCAGCCACTGACTTGTCTCCTCAGTCCCAACTAGATCCCAGTCCAAAGTAGGGGTGGGAGAATTCATCGATTCTTCGATGCATTCATTCGTCAACGCTGTGGAATGAATAACCCCAAAATGTCACAGAATCATTAATATCAATGCGCAAGTAATTATTTTAACTCGCACACTGCGAGCATGGTGACGCTCTGCAGCTGTGTGTGTGAGGCCGAGCGAGTGAGAGAGAGAGAGCGGCAGAACGTGACGGTGAAAGTTAGCGGTGAAATATATCAGCAGTAAGTTTCAGTCAGGTAGTAAATGTGCAGCGTAGGTCGCTGTGTGACCGTTAATAAAAGTCTGTACTTTCCCCAACGGCTGGAAAAGTGAAGGCTGTTAGCGCGAGCTAACATCTCCCCGTACAAGGGCTCAGTCTGTCCCCCACACCAGACTCCGCAGCCTTCAGTGTCACCGCCCTCTGGAACTCATCCCCACAGAAACGCTCCCTGTCTGGACACTTTCAAAGATCTACTAAAACACAGCTCTTTACCCAGGAATTCAATCCTGAATGACTATTTGTTGTTCTGTCACTGTAACTATGTGTAAAGCGTCCTTGGGTCCCGTAAAAGTTGCTAAAAAGATTTATTTATTAATGTAACATTAGCAAAATTAGTAATGAAGTAATATTAATTATCAGCTGTATGTCATTACTAACTAACCTACTAGTCAAGGTTTGAGAACATCAGGTACAAGCTGAGAGTAAACTGTGTACAGCTCTGTCCTGTGTACGCATACTGTACATGCTGATAATTATATTTCAGTTTTCAGAAGTCTGACAACTGGTTGTTAATGAAATGGACCATGGAGCTGAGGTTAATAAAGTAAACTAGGGATGTAAACTAGTCCTTTTAAGCTAATTAGCCATTTTCTTTTGGATTTTAATGTGCAAATGAAATGCTTAGTAATTATCCAGGGATCCTGTATAGAAAAAAATATGATGCATCAAGATGCATCGATAATCGTTTTATAATCGAATCGCAGCCCTCTGAATCGTAATCGAATCGAATCGTGAGGTACCCAGAGATTCCCACCCCTAGTCCAAAGTAGATTTCATGGGGACACTATACTGTCAAACTGTGTCCGATAGTGCCAGTGTTCCGGGACTTGCAGCCCCACATTTTTCCAAGGCGTTTAATCTTGAGGTAGACGCCAGTGCCGTAGAGGCCAGCACTGTTCTGCGGCAGGAGGATGCAAATGGTGTAGTCCACCCTGTATGCTACTTCTCCTGCAAGTTTAACAAACACCAAGTTAACTACTCAATCACAGAGAAGAAACCCTTGCTTTCCAGCATGTTGAGGTATATGTTGTATCCAGTTCTCTGCCAGTAATGACCGATACTGACCATTGTTTTCCTTTCTTGCATGTACAACCATAAGTAATTCCTCAAATGTAAGTCGCATTGGATAAAAGCGTCTGCCAAATGAGTAAATGTAATGACTCATGCAATGGGCATTGATTGTGCAGGATAACCATCTGGACATTTGACAAAGTGGGCTTAAAATGTCCTAGCTGATGCCCTATCTAGGTTATAGTGAGTTATGAAACTATAGTGTTTATATCTGGGGAAGGGTGTTGCTGGCACCCTGTTTGTTTTTGACTGTAAGGCAAGGCAAGTTTATTTGTATAGCACATTTCAACAACAAGGCAATTCAAAGTGCTTTACACAAAACATAAAAGCAACAGGGAAAAACAATAAAAACGTTTTAAAGCAACATAAAATATTACAATCAGGGTTAAAAGAGTTAAATGGAAAATAAAAAACAGGCTGAGGGGTTGAGCAAATAATTGAGTCACAATCATTCTGAAGAGAGAACAAACAGAGAAGTACACTTAATCTACTCTCTCTAGCTAGTCTGTACTTCGGGTCCACAGCAATCTTTGGGTCCACTGAAACTCCAAAACCCTCGGACACTACAGAAAACCAGGACATGTCTGTCAGCTGGCCACTTTGATCCAGTTATACTCTGGACCCACCTGCATTTTTACAGGTGGACAGAGGTTCCTGCAAATCACTCGGCTGCGAAATTTAAGACCACTTCCTTCACTCTGTTCTAACTCACTCCCAAAATGTCTTAACCCAGCTACCTACTCATTTCTCACCGTGTAAATATTTAATTAAAAGTAATTGTTAAGCATGCAATTTATATGGGTTGATCAGAAATTGTTATATTTATTGCTGATTAGAAAACTATTTACATGACAGCATCAGCATTGAGCTTCAGATCAATGGTTTTGATCACAATAACAAACAAACTATACACAGAACAAGTTTTGCAACAATGAATACAACACATGCGGTTGCAATTATGAAGTAAAATGTAATGAAGAGTTTTCATACTCAACATAACTTTCTTTTTTAACTTTAAATTTTTTTATGAATGGCTAACCTGCTCCCAGCAGGTTATGTTCCAGAAAAGAGATTAACTCTGTGAAAACGCTGCCTACTGACCAATCAGCTCTCTGACATCACCATCTGTAGGAAATCCCACAGACTGTTTTAGCCAATAGGCTGCTTTATGTTTGCAGCGGTGATGTGGAGAAACTCTTGGCTATAGCGATCCTACAGAGACTGATTAAAAGCCTCAGGCTAATGTTGCCTACAGGTTTTTACAGTACAGCAGGATCAGCCTACTTACTGCCTTTAAATGTCTTTAATATTTTTTATTTGCTCCCAGTCAGTTTCACACAGCCTGACGCAGCCGTTAAAATAAATGGATTTTATTTTTCTTATGAGAGGCTGAATATGATGAGCAGTTTGGTATTGAAATACCTACTAAATTTTAATATGAACATAGTCTATCTATTTAGGTTAGTAAAGCTTTCTAAGGCCGACTACAGAGACTCAAGTCATGTTCCGATGCGATGTGGGCGCAAAAGGTGGGACGGTGAGTTTTCAGCAGCCAAAATGTTGAGATTCAGTCTTTCAAAACATTATTTGAGCTCATTTTATGGCATGAAGGGATTTTTCCGTTTCATTGCTTTATGAAGTTAATTTAGAACAATGTTTGGAACACTTTTGAGTGTATTAAATAAATTAATCTCATTTTTGAAGTGGCGACAAGTTTTTTTTTTTTTTAAGTGAGGGAGAACGGCCGAGTGTTTTAATGTGGAAACGCCGACACACAGCCGAGCTGAAAGAATAAGGCTGATATTTTCTGCAGCTCATAAGAACACTTTTTATCAACGCATTATTATAGACTACGCCTGTTCATTTAGATATTCACACTGTCTGCGATTTTCTGTCTCCCTGCATGTGTCAGTTTCAGCCGTGCTACTGTCGTATTTCTGTAGTGTTACAGTTTAATCCTCGATCGTAAAATATGACGCTCTGCTGACAGTGGACCTGTTCATGTCTGTTTGGTCATCTGCTGCTAACACCGCCTCTTTTATGTGAACGTGCTGACGGCTGGATCGGGAAACCCTGGGTTAATTTACCGAGTTGATAACCAGCTTTGTGGTGCCGCTTATCCCGATCGCGGTTCTTAGGGTTGGTGAAGCCAGATAACGGAAACATATCCTGGGTTTGTTGAACTCGCTTCGTGGTGCAGGACCCAGGTGTGTGTGTGTGTGTGTGTGTGTGTGTGTGTGAGTAAGAGAGAGACAGAGGGGGTTGTGTGTGTGTAGCTTAATTTGTAATATTATTTTAAATAATTTATTTATACCACAACTACCTTTTTTAAAAACAGCAAGAAAGTATCAGACACTCAGTGTGTGAAGTAAAATAAAACTGGTTAGAGCAGCTGACAGTTTAAAAAAATCTCTGATGACCGGCAGAGAGAGAGAGAGAGAGAGAGAGAGAGAGAGAGCGTGTGTGCCCAGTCAGCTACGCAATGAGGATTTTTTTTCAATCCGAGTACAGATTAGTTGTATAATACTCGTACTCGTCAAAAATGCATTATCCGTACCGGATACTCGTTTCAGCCGAGTATCCAGCTCAACCCTAGTAAGAACACCAAAATACTTTGCTTTCCAAAGGATATGGTGTCTGACTTGGCAGAAAGAATCCTGCATATTGTGGCTAAACATCCGCCTGTGAAAAACATCATACTGCACATCGGGGCCAATGATGTTGTGAAGCAACAGTCTGAAGTGTTGAAAGAAGACTTCAATAATCTGTTGAACACAGTCAGCTCTTTGAATGCTGAGGTGTTTATCAGTGGCCCTATACTCCCAGTACGAAGAGGAGCTGAGAGATTCAGCAGATTGATGGCACTGAACAGGTAGCTCTCAACAGCATGTGCTGTCCATTCAGTGCATTTCATCGAAAACTTTTACATTCTGTGGGACCGCAGGCATCTTTTTAAGGCAGATGGACTTCGCCTTAACAAGTCAGGAGTAAAATTGTTTAGCTCCAACCTGTTTTACTTTCTTCGTCACTCATCTGTTCCCTCTACCAAGGACAAGAGACAAGAGGAATCAAAACAAGAAGAAGACATAACACAACACGCCAGAAACCTTGAAGGAGAGCCACCCCAGCCCCCGGCGGAAGAGAGCTCTGATCACGGGAGACATCTGAGCCAAGAGGAAGAGCCTCCACCTCTCTCACTGAAAACCAACAGTGAGGATTCAATATCTCTACCCCCCCAGTCCCCATCTCCAGACACACTTTCTCCCCTCTACCCCCTATTGGACCTGGTTAGAGCTGGGACCAAATTTACTCCGCGCACCGTCCCTCGCTCCACTCCCATTTTCTCTACCCTAAACCCCCCTCACCGTCCACCTCCACCACTGGCTCTTAGTCCTCCAGGCACAACCTGCCTTCCCGCTCCGCTATGGCGAAAAAGCCCAGTAAGCTCTGTCTGATATGTGCTGGGTCCAGGCTACAAGGAAAATAGCTTTCATGACTCTTCCCAGGACAAGCCGGGGCCCAATGTGCTGGTAGTCTTCTCCATCCCTGTCTTGATAGGTAACAGAAAAAGTGTGGTGAATGTGTTAAAAAACAGGAAGCACTAATTAAGTATTAATAATTAAGGAATAATTAATAAAAAAAAAGGAATAATTAATTAATTAAGGAAGTATTAATTCCTCGTCAGCCGCAGCCTGTCGAAAAAAATGGGCCAGATAATGTTTTTAACTCACTAAAATTAGCTTTGTTAAACGTTAGGTCTTTGGCAAGAAAAACATTTTTAATTTAATTTAATTTAATTTAATTTTTCAATGATTTTATAATAACTCACAATCTTAATTTCATGTTTTTAACTGAAACTTGGTTGGACCAAGATAACAGTGCAGCTGTCCTTATCGAGTCGACCCTTCCCAACTTCAGTTTTATGAGTGAAGCTATAGTGCATAAGAGAGGAGGTGGAGTTGACATGGGTCAACTGTGTTGTGTTCTTGATTATTATGGACTGACCCAACATGTGACGGAGGCCACGCACAATAAGGAGCACACTTTGGACTTGGTCATCACCAAGGGTCTGAACATTTCCAATGTTGTGGTGACTGATATTGCTCTCTCTGATCATTCCTGTGTTTTCTTTGAGAGTGCTATCTGCGTGCACACAAATGTTAAATCAGAAGTGATCACAAAACGGCATATCATTGAAAACACTGGTGAAGAATTTATTGAGGCTTTCTCCCCGACACCTGCCCTTCCACGGGTTTCCATGGTCAGGGTGGGAAATTAGCACCCGCCACCAGCCAATGGCGGTACTTTTTTCAAAGTGGCGGGTGACTTTACCTTGTATACCAGCCACAGTTGCGGGTAGATTGTAAAACATATTTTTATTGGTTACTACTTAAAACATTCCTTGTAACGGATTGGACAGCTTTTGTCAAAGAATGCTGTTGCTAAGTAAAAATAATGCACTTTTGTCGAGTAACTAATTTGATTGGTTTTCAGCGCTGTGCGTCACGGACACAGCACTGAACGGACCGTGACACATATAGCTGAGCTGAGGTACAGACGAAAGAAATTTTTTTAAAATGTGGCGACATATACCCGGTGTTAAGAGGCCCACTGCGGAGTCAGCAGTAGCTATGAATGTACAAACTGTTGAGGGTGAAGTAAATAAAAAGAGAAGGTACTTTTGAACAAGTGGCGCATTGATGACGGAGGGAAAACCAGGGAAAGGTTAGCCTACCTTCCCATCGAACAGTCCATGCACTGTACTTACTGTCGAACCTATGCGTCGTCCGAAATTGCAAACAATTCGTTCGTTAAAGGAACAACTAACCTTAAGCCACTCTTAAAAAAGAGCAATCTAGACAGTTCACTAATGAGCAATTATAGGCCCATATCAAATCTCCCATTTTTAAGTAAAATCATTGAAAAGGCTGTTGGCTTGGCAATAAATAACTGCTTTGATGTCTTCCAGTTAGGTTTGCGACCACACCACAACACTGAGACAGCTCTAGTTAAGGTCTTCAATGACATCCATTTAAATACTGACAGTGGCAGAATTTCAGTCTTAGTATTATTGGATCTCAGTGCTGCATTCGACACGGTAGACCACAACATATTACTAGACAGACTTGAAAACTGGTTTGGACTTTCTGGCACAGTACTAATCCTTAAAGGACAGGGACTACTTTGTGTCTATAGGTAACTACACATCTGAGCTGACAAGAATGACCTGTGGAGTTCCCCAAGGCTCCATTCTGAGAGCTCTTTTGTTTAACATTTACATGCTTCCACTAGCTCAGATTATGAAAAACAACAAAATATGTTACCATAATTATGCAGATGACACAGAGATTTACATAACCATTTCACCAGGAGACTATGATCCCATACAGGTGCTGAGTAAATGTATTGAGCAGGTCAACGACTGATGTGCCAGAATTTTTCTCCAATTAAACAAAGATAAAACTGAAGTTATTGTTTTTGTAATGTCAAGAACAACAAATCAAGCCAGAAATCTTGGTGTAGTCATGGACTCAGACCTGAATTTGAGGAGCCATATTAAGACAATTACAAAGTCAGCCTACTATCACCTGAAGAATATATCAAGGATAAGAGGCCTTATGTCTCAGCAGGACCTGGAAAACCTTATCCATGCATTTATCTTCAGTCGACTTGACTACTGTAACGGTGTTTTTACAGGGCTCCCTAAGAAATCCATCAGGCAGCTGCAGCTGATTCAGAACACTGCTGCTCGAGTCCTCACTAAGACCAAACAGGTGGATCACATCACTCCAGTTCTGAGGTCTTTACACTGGCTTCCTGTATGTCAAAGAATTGATTTCAAAATCCTGCTGTTAGTTTACAAAGCAATGAATGGTTTAGGGCCAAAATATATTTCTGATCTTCTGCTTCGTTATGAACCATCTAGACCTCTCAGGTCGTCTGGGGCAAGGACTAAACAAGGAGAAGCAGCGTTCAGTTATTATGCTCCGTATATCTGGAATAAACTCCCAGATAACTGCAGGTCTGCTGAAACAGTTCTTTAAATTAAGACTGAAGACCTTTCTTTTTAGCACTGCTTTTAATTAAGATTTTTCTTTTTATTGATAACTTATCACTTACACTGCACTGTAACTTTTACTGTCCTGTTTTCTTTTTCTTTCTTTGTTTTTTGTTTTTAGCTTTTAAAGTAACATACCGTTAAAGCACCGCCCATTTTGAGACAATCCGACCCACTTCCGGGTTAAATCCCACCCACTTCCGGGATAGGCCCCGCCCAATCCGAGTACGGATACGGATACAGATAATTCATTTGGTTAACAGATACAGATACAGATAATGCTGTACTGCTCATCCCTAGTTCTTACTGCACATGCTTCTTACATCGTTTACAGCAGAGTCACCCACAATCAGAGTTTGAGGCCCAGTCGTTACCTTTCGCTGCAGCCTTTTACTGTCTGATTTACCCTCAGTCCTTACCCTGGATGTTATCCAGGTCATCAGACGGAGATCCAGGGTCCTGCAATAGTGGTGAAAATCTGTTCTGCTGTTGCACACTTCGGTTGTTGGGGAGGTTTGTTGCTAATTCTCCCTTCGGGGCTGTCCATGGCTGTGTCCCACCAAGAACAGGGGTTGAAGAGGCTCTGCCTGGATGATAATGCAAGCCAGCCAGTCGCATCACAAATCTCAGGGCGCTGGGCTCTGCCTGTTACTCGTCCTCCCATTTCCCAAGGAAATGATTTACTCTTAGGCTTTGCAAGAAAGCAGGAAGGAGTCTGCGGTCAAGTCAAGACCACCTAGTCCTGCTTTCTCCTCCGATATTTCTAACTGGAGCAGCATCCAGCTACAACCACCAATGCAAATGCTGTGACTTCAAAAAGCCTGTCATCCTGCAGCTCAGGGCACCTTCTCGGTCTCATTAGCCATGTTTCCATCCAATTGTCATCACAATTTTAAGCGTACTTTTGAAATGCACATTATGGGAATATTCGATTGTTATGCAGAGTTTTGCATGCCTGCCGAGAGTTGCATGCACCTCCAAATAATTATTTTAAAGGCTATAACATCCTTTTGTGGGGTTCATCAATGGTGATAAATGATTGTAAGTATATATTTTATGAATGTTTAGAGTTAATATTTTATTACACTCAGTAAAAGTAGCATTCATTGAGATTCAGCAAAAAATGTGGCGATAGCCCCGTTTGCAGTTCAAATCTGCAAATCCCCCAAGGCTTCTGATAATTCCAAGCTTGTCAGTAAAGTCCAGGTTCATCTAGAATATGCATTGGATATAAAAATTAAGAACATACATTCTTCTGCAATGCCATGATGTTTTTCCCAGTGATGCTGTCAAAACATCCAATTTTACATGTCTCAGATTTCAGCTTACTTTGTTGACAAATTATTTGCCTCTGTCAGTGAGTATTCGTTTTGGTGCAAACCACTAGTTTTGTGGATTTATTAACCCTTCCTTCTTTCTCTGTTGCTACTGGCTCTGTCCAAAACGGCCTGGCTGCTTCTCCTTGAGCCTCTGGTACCTGCAGCTTCCACCGTTGCTCCCAGCTGAATCTCTCTCCAATTGTACTTTTTTCTCTGGGATCCCCATCTCCTTCGCGCACCTCCGTGTCTCTCATGCGTGCATCTGTTCCACTCCTCTCTTCCCTGTTTCCTACATGTCCTCTGAATAAGACTTTTTAAGCAAAGCACACAGTCTATTACCTGCCCTACACACCTTGTCAATTTGGAGACTTCAGCGGAGGTAAGTGGCTTCCTGTGGTGTGCAAATTACTTTTGCAAAGAAATGCTGCTGCTAATCGCACGAACAGTGGCACTGTAATACAGTTCCCCATCTAGTGATCACATTGCATAAACACTTTAAATTACATTTTAAAATTCAATAATGTAATGGATTCAGTGCTGTTGCGTGGTTTGCCTTAGTCTACTTATTAATTGGTAGCTCTGTGCCCTTCGTTTGAGAATTCAACATTGATTTTTGGTGGAGTTTAGAGGGTATGCGTTTCTCAGTTTAAAATCAATAAGTTCCTTCACTTTCTGAGGGTCCATCGCTTTTCAATCGCTTGATAAACACTACTGAGCACTGGCATCACTGAGCATCTCCTGCTTCATTCTTCTTTTATACTCTGCCAGACTTACCAGTGATTAGCTTAATTGCTTTTCCTTGTATTCTTAGCACTTTTTAAAACCGGATTTGACCAAAATGCTGTACAAATTAAAATCAAATAATTCAGTTTTATTTGTTGTTTTCATATTCAACAGGGAATCTCAAAGTGGAAAAGTAAAAACAATGTAATTTACATGGCCTAACACAAACATCTAAATGGATTGTTTTTAAAGTTTGCCAAACTAACCAATAATAGTTAATTTCTGCTGTGTACCACTGGATATATTGACAACTATCAGTGATTACTTTGATACTGAAGAAATATTAAAATCTGAAAGATTCTCTGGCAAATTCTGAAGCCCTTCCATTTATGTCCCAGCCAAGGGTGTACTGATAATCTTGTATACCGGGCAAATGCCCGGACGGCCGATGCAACTTTGGATCTGGTTTAATGTAAATTATTTATTTATTTATTTATTTAACTGTTTAAAAAAAAAAAACAGGCAAATGACCTGCCCATAGAGCACCGTCAGCGCTCATTGGGTCATTTTCTATGCTGACAGTGGGCTGGCCCAATCACATCTCTTACATGCCCCCACCCCTCTTCCCCTGTGGCCTCTGTCTGCTCCTCAAACACATGCATGAAAATAACCGAAATGTTTGCTACCGGGACTGCAGAGGCTTTAACATCAGCTGCAGTACCCAATGTAGTGCAGGCACAGGCACTTGAGGGAGTAAAGGAGAACCGTGGCCCCTGCCAAACAGAGGAGGCATGTGACAGTGAAGCAGAGTGACAAAGTAGCAGGGCCGAGGGAGCAAGAGAGCCTGAGGAGAGTGGAGGTGAAGTGGTTAAGCATGGGCTAGCTCAACCTGTAAGGACCTGTTTGAAATGGCATTTGTTAAAAATGTTCTCAAAAAAAATTAAGAAATGTTAATTAAATGAATGTTATGAGAAAGATTTCTTTGCACAATAAGAAAAAATGCAATGCAAATACTGAAGAAACATTTGTATTGTAAAAAAAAAAAGCTACTGATTACTGCATCATATTGTCACAGGTTTTGATGAATGCAGAGGACTTGGACTTAGATATGGAGATAAAAAGAGGCACTGAGGAAATTTGAAATTCAGCAACTAAAAAGAAAGGTGATCATTGTAAAGCACACTGTAAGCATGACTGTAGCACAATGTATTCATCATTGTTTTCTCTCCCAAACTCGCAGCAGATGATCCCAGGGAGAGAAAAACATTGTGGTGTCCTCTTCCTGTTTCTTGAATAAATAATGCACGATATAGCCTCCTTATTGAAGTGTGACTATAATTTCAAGGTATTATAAAATGACATGAATCCTACATAGTGTGTGTGAGTTTGAGTGACATAATGTCACGATGCCCAGTGTCAAGACACAATATAACATAATTATGACGGTTTCAGTTAAGAGCTGTGGTATTTTTAGCTTCTCACACAGTCAGTCCACTATTGGCTGCCACACTCTTTTGCTGGTTTATTTTGCTGTACCTGTGTTACTTTTTCTTTTATCATTTATTCTTTACAAGTGCTTTCATTCTACATAAACCTACTCGCTGATGCTCGTGTGCAAAACATGGTGCATGCATCCTTTCCAATTATGAAAACTTATAACCACAAACTGCTATTTTAATACAGGCTACTGAAAAAATCGCTAAAACACATAGGGCTACATAAGAACATGGAATGACTCAAAAACACTTTGACTACTGACTGAACAGACAAGGCACCAGGATTAACTAAGCCTAGCTGTTTCACGAAAGCAGTAGCACATAAGTTACCATGGCAATTTATTCTGTGCAGCTAGCCTGCTCCAGACCAGGCTAACAGCCAGGCTTAGTTAATCCTGGTGCCTTATCTGTTCAGTCAGCAGTCACGCCGATCAGAAACCAAAGTGTTTTTATCAGTCATTCCATGTTCTCATGTAGGCCTGAGTGTTCTGCATATTTTTCAGTAGCCTGTATTAAAATAGTAGGTTGGGGTTATTAGGTTTCATAACTAGAGAAGATGCGTGCACCATACTTTGCACACAATGAGCATTAGCAAGTAGGTTTATGTGGAATAAAAGCACTTGTAAAAACCAAAAATAATAAAAAAGGATCAATAAAAGAAAAAGTAACACGTACAGCAATAAACCAGCGAAAGAAAGTGTGGCAGCCAATTGTTGACAGACTGAATGTGTGAGAAGCTAAAAATCTCACAGCTCTTAACTGAAACTGTCATATTACGTTATATTGTGCCTTAAAAGTGAGCACCGGACATTATGTCACTCAAAAAACTCACCCACACTATGTAGGATTCCTATGCCATTTTATAATACTCTCAAATTATAGTCCTACTTCAATAAGGAGGATTTATTGTGCACTGTTTATTCATGAAACAACTGCGTGTTTGGGAGAGAAAACAATGATTACTGCAATACATTGTGCTACAGTTAGGCTTACAGTCTACTTCTAGGCTATACACTAAATCACTTCTCTTTGCAGTTGCTGGTTTTCTAATATCTTCAGTGCTTCTTTTTATCTCTTTTTTCTAAGTCTGTTTTTTATTTTGTTAATTTTTTCAAGTGTGTGCAGTTCAGACATATGACAGTAAAACATAACAGTCAGCACAGCAGAAAGTCTTCACCTGTGGATGTGCTGTAGGACTACAGCCTCAGGGTCAACTTAAAGATATCATACAGTATTTTCAATGAGCACCACAACACTGACTTTTTATCTATTATCCATATTGAAAACAAGTACACCATTTTCACACAAAATTGACCTCCAGCCTCTCTGCCAAGCCTACTATATATACACACTTTTTAAAGTATTTGTCAAAATGCTTGCAATAAAAAATGGTAAATAACTGAAAAGGCTTTAAGAAAGGTTAATAAGAAAACATGCAGTGCAAACATAGAAGAAAGGTATGTGCATTGTCCAAAAATGAAACTTAAGCTAATTGAACAAGCTGCTGATACTGCATTATATTTTTATATTTTGAATTGTCACCTGCCAGCCGAATTTTGTTTCCTTTTTATATAAATAAAATTTATATAAAATAATTTCCACCATAAATTGGTGTAGAATATTTCTTCAGACGTCAGAAGTGTTTAATGCTCAAAAACATCTGGGGGAGGAGCCCCAGACTCCCCACTCAGATATCTCAGCATTACATATTATTTCAAAATAGGGTTAAATGGGCAATACTAGTACTAGTACTAGTAGTAATGCTGCCAGAAAAAGAAATACTTTTGTTGTGAACTGTCACTATATAAATAAAATTGAATTGACAGAATGTTGATTAGTGGTTGTAATTAATACATTTGCTGAGTGACATATTAAGGTCCGGTGTTTACTTGTAAGGTCTGACATAACGTTACTATTCATGGTAATGTTATAATTAATAGTTTTAGTTGGGAACAGTGATTCTTTTAGCAACTTACTTATTAAGTATTGTATATAAGTATTGTCTGCCACGCTTTTCTCGCTGTTTTAATACTTTTTTTTATATTATGTGCATTTTTTCATCAAAAACCTTTGTTACACTCATTGAGTAACTGCAAATAAAGTATGCTGCACACGTCTTTTCCATTTCAGCATCAATGAATCTGATCGGCAGCGTGGTCTCTTGAAAAAAGTTGTTGACGCCCATTTATCTGAATTACTTACACCTGGCTTGACATAGTTGCACCTTCTGAGCCTGGTTTGGCCTTTGTGAAACTGATAAAGCCAGGATGCTCTGATCACACTAGGTCAAGCCTAGCTTTATCTCTTATCCTGGATTTCTAAATTCTGCTTTTGTGAAACAGCCCTCAGGACATCTGGAAAATCCCAGCTTAATCTGCTATCCTGGTTTTGTGAAACAGCCCTCTGGTGTAAAACGTCCAAACAGCGTCTCAGGCAACACAGAGACAGGCAGAATACTCAACACACAACAATGACCGGACAGAGACTAAACAGAAACAGCAAACACCAGGGACTAACGAGCAGGTGGGGGCAACACAGGTGAGAGAGATCAGGATTAACGAGACAGGCAGGCAGAGAAACAGCAGGGGAAAACAGAGAGACAGGCAGGCAGAAGGCTTCTGGAGTGTGATGGCCACAACCATGGCCTCACAACCATTGTAAAAAGTGGTAACCTCGTGCACTTATTATTTTGAGTTTATACTATTTTCTTTAGGATTAGTTTATAGTTTACATAAAAATTAGACATTTGTTGCAAATATTTATTCAGTTATAAATAACTCACAGGACACTTAATTCCACATACATTCTTTATTTGACTTTACAGAAGTATCTTTTGTAGCAGCACAATTAGTTATTTTTGGATTGTCATTCTGTTTAATTATATTTTTGTTTGTTTTGAGCTTACCAGTTTGCTGCCACACCCGGGAGAGATCCAGGAGGTCTGCTGGATTAAAGGGGTGGCGGTCGGACCTGAAGCCGTTTTATAGAGCAGGAGGCCTAATTGGACGCTACCACTGTTAATATGTCTGGGGGGTGGTTTTACTTTCTTCTTTATATTTTGGGGGTTTAGATTTATATTATTTGAGTATTCTTTTGTGTTGAGTTAAGATAAGGCAAATTTACATTTCTTTTTGGGAATATATTTTTAGGTAAGTTTTTGTTGTTGTGTTTATAGTTTATGTAGCAGTGTTGTCAGTCTTCCCCTTGTGTGTCAATTGGTCTGATCAGCCAATATATAAGTCCCCTTTGTTTCTTGTGTTTTAGGTCAGTTGTATTTTGAGTTGGTTATGTTCAGAACTTTAGTTATTGTTTGTTAATTTGACCTCTTTTATGGGCCCAAAACTTTATCTTTATTTTGGTAATGATTTCTTTTTTTTGTAAATAAACAACCTTAATTTTGAATTCCCCTTGTGTCTCCTCGTGCTTGGCTGCTTGGTCCCTCACATGGAGTAACAGCCAGAACACAGGTTACTGATCACTAAACACAGACAATATCAAAATAAAATGTAACGGATCAGAATAATAGAAATAACAAACTAATCCACAACACCAGCAGACAGATCACAAAATAATACAAATACCACCAACAGGGAACAGAAACTAGGATTTAAACAGAACAGAGAGCGGGCAAGGACAAAATAATGCAAACACACAACTAGGAGTAAATACAAAGACATTAACTAAGACAGAACTAAAATGCAGGCACTAAGTGAGCTAAACAGAACATGCAAATGAACAATGGAATAAACAAGGCTAAATAGAGAGAGTACAAGACATGGAACAAACCCCAAAATAGAAGAACATAGACCAGGGGTATTCAATTAGAATTCAAAGAGGTCCAGTTAGAGAAAATTCCCTGAAGCAAAGGTCCAGAACATCATAACGACTAACTTGCATTATCATTCAGTGCCATAACACATAGTTGTATCAACATATATGTTTTTATACATGTTTTTAGTCAACAACTCACAATATTTCAACAACATTCAGTTTTCACATCAAACTGGAGGAATAACAAATAATAAATACTCTAATAATAAATTCTAAATTTAAGTAAACTAAAATAAAGAGCCTATTTTTTTCTTTAGAAAAAATGAAATAAAAAGTGTAGCTTGAAGTGATAAAGTTCAGTCTTAACCAATTTTATAATAAACACTCAACACATCAAATGAACAGCTGTAATGCCTTCTCTTCTCTTTCATTCCCTCTTACAGAGCTACCACTTTCCTACTTTCTCTTGTTCAGTGATAAACGTGAGCTCTAGCTCGTCCTGCCAACTAGGATTAGAGATCTATGAGATATCCTGGTTTTGAACGGCCTGTGGGAGGAATGTACATGTAAAAATCTCTACATTCTTGTAGAGACACTACACTAAACATGGAACAGATCAGAAATAAGGAAAATATCAAAATACAACAGCCTAAACAACCGATACAAAACTGACCAATCAACAAAACTCACAGAGAGCTAAACTAAGCATAGCCGACAGGTAGAATGTGACACATTCTAGTATACTTTTTTATTCTGAATTTTCACCTGGCACCTGAATTCTGTGTTTCCCTCTGTATAAATAAAACATTTCCACCATAAATTGGTGCAGAAAATGTCTCCAGAATGCATGAAATTAAGTGTTTCATGCTCAAAATCTTCTGGGGGACAAACCCCCAATCATATACGGTATTTCATCAATAAATATTTTTTCTAGATAGTAGTAAAATATACTCGTCTTGTTTTTATTACCCCAATCTTCCGCAATGTCACGTCTCGTATAGGCCAAGTGTTTTGTCACACCCCTAATCTGAGCCCTTAAATGTCCACTACTTTTCAAGACAAAGTTAAGCCCTTGGGTAAGTTGTGTGCCCTGCTGTAGTGACGATGATGATGATGATTACTTTAATTAAGGTCAATGATAATAACATAATCACAACACTATCATAAAAGTAAGACTGTCACCTACTGCTGGTGATCACCGTACCTGTCAAGTATCCCGTTTTGGCTGGGAAAGTCCCGTATTTTACCCTTCTTTCCCGCCGTCCTCCCGTAGTAGTATTTTCCTGTAAATCTCCCGTATTTTAGCCTGCGTTATTAAAAAATAAGGGGCTGACTTTGGTGATCCATGTTGAACTTAAAATAAGGTATGCTGGTTAGAAATTGTGTCCGACTTGTTTGTGTTGTTTGTGTTTTCATTTAGGCTATAACACCTGTCTTAAAATGTAAGGGATACAGGAGCTTGGTCAGGGTGGTGGGACTGCTCGCAGTGGGTGCCAAAAAATTTCACTTATTTTCAAATCCAAAACTTGATAGGTATGGTGATCACTCACTGTCATACAGCGATGCATAAGCTATTTGACCTTGTTTTTGTGGCTTGCATAGTTTCTTAATGCAGTCTTAACTTTGGCTAATTGTTCTAATGGCTGAGATAAAGTTATTTTTTCAGCATCAAGCTGGATAATCCCGCACTGCATGTGAAATGATTTGTAGGCTACTCATACTTGAGTATGAGTTCCGTACTCTATGGCCACCTCTGATCACCATGGACTCAGTAAATGAGTGTGAATGAGTACACTGATCCATTTATTCTGGTACACTTACCCACAGCACATACCATTCAGCAGGTTTGGGGAATATTACAGTAGGTATACATTTAATATGGAAGGATGGTGTATTGGTGAGGGGTGTCCAACCGATTTTGGTTGGACACCAGGGCCAATGCCGGGGCCATTTTTTTTTTCTTTGTCCCAGTCCAGCCCTGGTACTAGCACATATGAGTTACACAGTGTTGCTAAAGTTAAGGTTTGTTTCTTATTCTTATAAATGCTAACTAAAAACTTGCTGATGTTCAGGTTCATCCATTACATTAAATCAGGCACTCAGAGCCTATGTGTATTAAAAGTACTACGTGTTTATCAAGCGCAAGATACAACATTTACCTTTCTGGTTAAACAAATTCAACAATGGTAAAATTCCAATTTTTCATTTCCGATTTCTGACTTCAGCTTATTTACTTTTATGTTGTGATGATGGCTGACTTTGGCAGCCTACTGTGTTGTGGGCAGAATATTACAACTTGTATTCTACGCTTCCTGCAGCTCAGTGTTGACAATTATTCAACATAGTTTGACAGTATTGTTGGAGTTTGATTGCCACTGATTAAAAGTATTCCTTTGTCATTATGTGTAATTTTGTAAAGGGCTGTAATGTGATGGTGAATATTGCTGCAGCCTCGACAGAAAACCCTTGATAAAAATGTACGGAAATTTAAGATTGCTCAAGGTAACAGTTGTTTTAGACCATCTCCAAACAAAATGTTGTATGTGTGGTGATGTATTTAATAAATATGTGAATGGAGGCTGAGGAATGTGTCCATTGTAGTAGCTTGAAAGCAAATAAGCAGTCCCGCAAGAGGTGTTGGTTTTGCAATCGTGGAGATTGACCGCGATCTTGGAAAAAAGAACATTTTCTTTAAGTTATTTTTTTTTGTAGGGGGTTATTATACACTTGTGCTCACTTGTGAATGTGTGAAGAATCTGGAGACAGAGGCAGTCCTCAGCTGCTGCACACAACTAGTTAGTATGAAAACCAGTAGGGGGCAACACCAGCTGACTGCCGCGCCATGACGGCCACAAACAAAAGAAACAGTCTTGCCAAACAGAAGTCACGGCCACGCCACTCAGGGCTCTGCCATGTCGGTCTGCAGAAGGAGAAAGGTGTAACCATACACCCTGTGTATATACTGTATAGGTGCGCACAGCGCTGCCCAATCACCAGGATGCCAAGAACCCTGGCACAGTGCCATACTGTTTCAGGAAGGAAAAACATCTCCAGCCACATTAGTGACACACAGAAAACCTGGGACGAGGCAGTGTTCTACTACAGGTTAATCTCTGTGCAACATGGTGATAAGGGAACTGGACATAATCCTGATCCAATTAAAGTGAAGACAGTGCGGAAGTGCCATTCTTTCTAATGGCCAGCAGGAACTCAACTGGTTGCAAAAATAAGTCAAATTGTTAAGAGGTTTACGAGAAGATAACCTAATTTGTCACTTACAGCCTAGTTCAAACTACACAATTTTTTGCCCGATTTGCCGCTCGGCGAGCTCAGCGACCGTCAGGCTGTGATCGGGGGTAAATCAGCATTTGATCGGCAGTCGCCAGTCATTAAGTGTGAACTACTCAAAGACGCATCAAAACGGCTCCCCGACACATTTCTTAAACATCACTGACGTTTGCCAGATATCTAGCATGCCAAATATCTGGAGGAGTCGGCCGACTCGGCATCCACATCTAACAAATGAGAGCAGGCAGCTGGCAGAGCAGGCAGCTACTTTTTCTGTGCAAAACCCTTTTTCCCCTCCAGCTCTCTCTGTAGCACAGACAATCTCTGCTACGTGAGTGTGCTAATCTTTTCTTTCCCCCAGATTTTTTGTCTTTATCATTGGTATATTTACAATAACAAATAACAGCTGTTTTGTGTGTAGGTTTGCATCATTTCCCGTTTCACATTTCCACGTTTTCTTCACAAAACGTGGTTTGGAGACCAGCGTTGGGTGACGCTGTCAGCTCGTATAGTGTCACCGATCAGTCACGTAGTGGGAACGCCACGACTTAAAGACTCCCTGTCACAAGACGTGTCAACGGCAAGGCCATCGGCCGACGCTGAAAATCATGTAGTCTGCACAAGCCTTAACCCGTTTTTACTCCCAAGTCACATATGCATGCATGATTAAAACACATTAGCTTCAGTTTGTAACACACTGAGTTCAAAACACTGGGGAAAGAACCGTAGCATCACTTTTGAATGCTAAAGCTATGTATATGATATTTCACAGAAAAGTTCAACATTGAATGTTTTTGTTTACGTTTGGAAAATTGTAAGTTACGCAAGAAAAATTAATTTATGTAATTTAGCTCATATAGATAACATTGTTATTTGAACCCAAATCAAATCAAATCCTAAACCTAACCAAGTACTTTTGGTGCCTCAACCCAAACAAACTGCGACATTTTTATAACATTAATGAATACTTTTTATTTTGAAAGTCTAACCAGACTTTGCAAATTTATTGTTGTTAATTTGACCACATAGTCTTAAACATCTAAAAAAAATAAATCTAAAGGGGTACCCAGGGAGTTTAAACGTGACGTCAAGGGTTCTTGACCACTGGGAGTATCCATATGTGATAAACTGGGAGTGAGATGTGTTCTTACTTGATTTTCTACCTCAGTAAACATTTTCTATAGTCTCAGTTGCTAATTTCAAATATTGTTCAACACAACATGATCATTTAGTTTTAGGTCCAATTTTGAGAAACACACATGACCAAACAGAGTACGCTTTAGGGCATGTCCACTTCTTATTAACAGTCACTCCCTTTGGCCACATTCCCACTACCTCAGGCCCCTGCATCTCTATGAAGCTTTGCAGTCATTGCCATTTTTCACCTGTCCACCAAATGCCCCACCTGACTCCCACATCCACCTGCTCACCTTTTCCTCATTGTCCAAAAGACCCTGTCAGTTTATACTGTGGCTTTTCCTTAGTCAGTCAGTTGCCAGATTATCAACCTTGCCACATGTCTGTGCATATCATATCTGTACCTTTTTGTCCTGTTAACCAGTGGATTCTCAGCTACTTCTGTTTGGACTTGCTGCCTTTATATCCTAATTTCACCATTAAAATCACTGAACTGTTCCTTTCTGCCTGGTTGTCTGCATTTGGGTAATTTTCTTGCTGCATCATGCACACCCTAGACAAATAAATACGTAGTCACTGAAATTGCATCATATCCATCATAACAGACTGACCCACAACTTATTTTTAATAAAAGAACAATATCAGCAAACTAATAGTCAATTCACCAATCCCTGATTGTTTTTTTCCCTTTTGAAAATACCGTTGTGTGGAGCACTAATAAAAAAACTCAAAATGAAAGTTTGTGTGTGTAGGTGGGTGTAGAGTAAAGAAAGCGCCACAGTAATAACAGGGAGTATAATTATTGGAAGCAGGCCTGATAAGAATGAGGTGAAGCTTCTCTCTGCAAACACGCAGTTGGGACTGAATAATAAATGAAAGGCAGAGATGAAAGGGACTATGGGTCGCCCCCTGCATGCTGTCACCCTACCAGCATCCTCTGAGGAGAACAGGAGCATTCTGGGGGAATAAACAGGTTATTTAAAGATAAACAAATATGGACGCTTCCCCTGGGAAAACATCCGATTGTTTGACGTGGTAGAAGTTGGAGAGAGAAAGAGAGAGAGAACACAAGAGTGAGATGATAGAATGACCTGGGTAACAGGCTGACTGTCTAGAAAGTGAGTACAGTTAAGTTGAAATTAAACACTGAAGATTTTGATCCAATAAAATGCCCACCAAGATGAAAAAATGTCCCATCCCCACTGAGACAATAGATTCAATTTAAAGTGTTTGGTACACTATTTTTACTAGAGAATTATGTCCCTCTGTCTCCAAGGACCCCCGTGATCATCATCATCATCAATCAGAGTGATAGCAAAGCCACTCTTATAGCACCAGTCTAAATGAAATATTCTTGTTTGCTGTTTACCTCAGAGTCAGATGAGAAAACTGCTATCAGTTTTATGTAGGTTTAGTACAGAGATTTTTGCAAAAACAACCACATAAGAGAGGAGCTTGTGGTAAAAGGCACAAAGATCCAGTGACCTTACTGTCCGTCACTCCCGTTCGTGTTCCATAGAAAATGTAATTAACTTCACTGCGCTGTGATCAGTGGTTCTTCACAGATGCTGCGCTGCAGGTTTGCTACTGGGAAGATGATTGGGAATGACTAACAAGTCAATCCCGCTTTGCTAACACTGCAAAACATTGTCCAGTCTCTTGCTCAGTCACTGTCTGATAAGTAAACTATTGTAAATAATTGGCTAAACAAACAAATAAGTCTGCAGTATAAAAATACTTATATGTAGCATAGGGTCAGCAGTACTAGACCGCACTCTCAACAGTGGAGTGGAGTGGAGTGGAGATGTAGGATTACCATGTCAGGTTTGCTTTGAAGCTGATTCCCAGGAACCTAAAACTGTTCACCACACAGGTGTGTGTGCGTCTTTATCTCCTTTTCCCTGAAGTCAACAGTCAGCTCCTTAGTTTTGCAGACTTTGAGTAGTAGGTTGTTCTCTGTACACCGCTCTGCAACATTATCTTGTATATTATTTCCTCCCGATATGAAGTCTCATCTTTGTTTGAAATCCAGCCGATGATGGTGGTGTCCTCTGTAATCTTCACAACAGAGTACTTCATGTCTGGAGATGCAGCGTGAACAGGAGGGGGCTGAGCACAGCCCTGGGGGGCTCCGGTGTTGAGCACTTAAGTGGAGGAGGTGTGACTGCAAATCTGAGAGAGAGAATACATACAGAGGTACAGACAGTAAAGGTAATGTTGCTATAGATTGAATGAATAATGGTACAGATATTTATAGTAGTGTTAATGATAATAATCGTAATGTTACTAATTAAATAATAGTGTTAATAATAAAGATAGAACTAGTAACAATAATTGTAGAAGAGGATGTCCAGTAAGAACACGGGGGCAGCAGGTAACCTGCAACCACAGATCCAGACTCCACAGCTCCAGAGCCAGAAACACCTGCAGGAAGTGATAGGAGGAGAGAGGAGAGTAACGAGAAAGCACAAGACTACGGGAAAGGGAAGAAGTCAAGTTAGTAACATGCATTAATGGGATGAGATCTTGGACTTATCTTTGATCAGGACATGTGTGGTATTAGGTTCCTGTGGCCATAGTAAGCCCAATTAAGTTGTAAAAAATTAAGTTGCTCTGGGAGTTCTTGCAGACTTCTCGAGAAATTATCATCACCATATCAAGTTTCATATCAAGTTTTCCATTTTTGACCACCACTGAGTCCTACAATGGTTGACAGTCAAGGTTGCTGGGGAAAAGTTTCTTCATAATCACATCATCACCATCTTGGGCATGATACATTGACATGGATGTCATAGAAAGTGTTACCCAATACCCTGATACCAAATGCTTAAACTGTAACCAATTATGCCATCTATTATCATTTAAGCCTCGTTTCCACTGAGTGGTGCGGTACGGTACAGTTCGGTACGGTACGCAATTATTTGCGTTTCCACTGTCAAAAGTTGTGAATGGTACCAAAAAGCCGAACCGTACCCAGTACCACTTTTGGGTACCCTTTCGTTGGGGTACCTAGCACAGTGAGTACGGTACTAAAAGGTGGAGCTAGACTCACTGCAGAACGGTGATTGGTTGACAGAGAATCGCCACTTGCAGCGTGCTACAAGGGAACTTCGACAACACAAGAGGCTTCATTTTTAAAACACCGTTGAAAAATAATGTCCCTTTCTTCTTCGCGTGAATGGCGTCAGCGACTTTCCGTCATCCACCACGCCTATCAAGTAGGGTACTGTTGGCAGTGGAAACGCGAGCCCCGATCATGGTTTAGCGACCCGACCCGAACCGTAGCGTACTGTACCGTACCGCACCACTCAGTGGAAACGAGGCTTTAGAGTGATCTTGTAGACCTGAACATTTTATGTTTTTACCAAAATCCCACCTTCATATGAGTTGTTAAAATTGACTATTGCTGCTTGAATTATTATTATTATTATTGAATTCTTGAATTATTTTCTATTCATCTTCAACCGGGGCCGGATATAGGCATGGGCAAGGAGGGGCAATGCCCCCCCAAATGCCGTGACTGCCCTCCCAAACGTGATGGCATACAAAGATCCCAAATTTAAAAAATATTTCAAGAAAAATGGTCAGAGTGAACTGAATGGAAGATGCATAGGGACGGCGTGGCCAGTCGCTTCACCGGCTTGTGGTGAACCTGCTGAGCAGTGTTGCCAACTTATTTTTAGCAACTTTTCAGACCCCTTTAGCGACATCTTTTCATAAAAGCGACTAGTGACAAATCTAGCGACTTTTTGGACAAACCTTAGCAACTTTCAAAATTCCAAATATCGCCAGTACTGCAAGTGTGAGGTCTTACTTCCCCGCTGCGTCTGTTCAGTCAGTGAGCAGCTGAGAGGAGCAGCACATTCCGTTGACTGCATGCCAGCGAACATAGACATGAATGAGCTGCGCATGTGCACGCTGTGTTAGCAGGAATCAATCGGTGATCACATAGCAGCTGTCTTCTCCTTTGTTTTAATCTTTTTACAGTCTATGGTTTTAATTCAAAACATTTAATTTGACCGTTTTTTCTTGGCATGCGCGCAGCGCGCTTATATTCACTAGTGCTGAGCTTCACGTTTCAGTCAGTCACTGCAGAGCGGAGCACTCAGACACACTGTCGTCAGCTGAGCTCAGCCCCTGTTTTGAATTTTCTTCGCCTCTCTATCTCTCTATCGCTTTCTCTTGTAATTTGCACCGAGTGACGACTCCGAGTCGAGTATGCGCCGATTTCCGGTTGCTAAAGCTAGCACTGGCAGCAGCAACGAGGCTGCTAGGGCATTAGCTGACCGAATCCCCCGTCGTTCCCAGCCCATCCGTGGCTCTGAAGAGAGCTCTTCTCAACATTTTGGACATCGCCATTGTAGAGATGGAGACAAGATTCTCCAAAAGCAATCTGGATCTCATGAAAGCAGTTAATTGCGTTCAACCACAATCTCCCTCTTTTCTGGATGTTGCCATGTTAAGTCCTCTGCAAAAAATGGCAAAAAGTGACAGTGACAAACTTTCCAATGAGAATCTTGTCGCAAAAATAATGTTGGAAAAAGAATTCAAAAAGACTAATGATGATGAGAACGTAGAGTTTGTAGACCTCTCCACCATTTGCACATATCTACACGGGTATAAGAATGCCTTTCCTCAGCTCCATCGCATGTATGTGACCTCACTTGTGATTGGAATATCATCTGCATCATGCGAGAGCTCTTTCTCCACTTTGTCTCGTGTTCTTACCCCCTTCCGCCGCACTATGCTACATGAGAGAAAAAGAAATTTAGTTATTCTGGCTCACGAGAAGGCCATAACAACAGGTCTAGATATGGACACATTTGTTAGGACTTTTGCACAGAAAAGCAGACGACTGATGCTATAATGACTGATATAAGCCATGCTGTGTACAGAGCTAAAGAAATGAAAACAAAACAAAAAAGAAATAAAAAAGATTGAAATAAAAAACGAAAGGACAGACAGACAGAGACAGATAAAAAAAAAAAAGATAAATGCAGCCTCAGCAGGGCACAAGCCAGTGTCCTATTTGTGCCGGTCCCAAGTCCGGGTAAATGCAGAGGGTAGTGTCAGTAAGGGCATCCAACATAAAACCTATAAGACAAATCAAATGGATCAAAGGAGCTGATAGATTAGAGCTGGGCGATATAGGATTTTTTCATTTCACAATATATTTTTTCATTTCTGGCCATATCGATATATATCACAATATAAATCAAATCACTATATTTGTCAAATTTAAATGTTCCGTTAAATGACTTGCCCCCCCTGATATTCTACCTGCACCCCCTAGTGGGGCTGGCTGAATCCGGCCCTGTCTTCAACATGTATATTTTTGAGAGTAAGAATATGTTACACTCTTGCAGACATTTCAGTTGCTTATATGCTATGTATTCTTTGAGTTTGCTCACCCTCTTTTCTTTGGTCAGTGGATTTGAACTGTTTAACTTTAGCCTTCCTCACTGTGCGCGTGTGTGTGATGTAATACAGATATGCAGACAAACATAATACACAGTATAGGGGAAAAACTTTACTTTGTCAGCTCTGTGGAATCCGGAGAAAGAAGAAATCTACATTTGTGTTACTTTAGGGATTTGAAGAACTCCCACCTCCACAATTCCTGAGAAACGAGGACAGCCGTCTCCCTTTCACATTTATTTTTCTTTTCCCACAGCGAGAGTGGCAGTGATGGCTACAGAGGGAAACAGCAACAGCAAGAGATGTTTCTTACAGTAACTGCCATCTCTGCCTCGGTAATAAGCATCCGTCTCTTACCCAGAACCCCATGGGACAATGGTATTCTGAGAGAACTCATGAACCCTTTGGGGCCTTACCAATTTCTTGCCACATACTCTTAAACACCACAAGAACACCTTAACCAAATGTGGCATTTCAACAAGAGTTAATCACTTGTGAGGACCATCTTCTTTGCATGTCTTTGAGTGTAATTAGTGTGTTACCCAATTAATTTCCCTTGTGCAATTAAAGTGAGGTGTGCTCTGCAAAATCACAGTAAGACCATTAGCATATACTTAACAGTCAAGCATCATCTGCAGAAGAAAGGGAGAGTAATCTGAGGAGAGGAGAGGAGAAAGCAGTTTCTACTTACTGAGCTCAGGGAGTTTATATGTTCTGTCAAACTCATAAAAAGTGCAACATTTTGAAACATAATGTACACATACAGAGTTGGGTCAGATCACTGACGTTTTTATGGGTGGTCCTAAGTCCCCCAAATCATAAGAAAAATAATATTAAATTTAGATTTTTTTTTAAAGTGCAGACATGTACTTAAAGAGAATCAAGAATATTGATAAATACTATAGAATGATACAAATATAATTTGTATTTATTGGCTTAAAATAAATGTTCTGGTTGTTTCCTCGACTTCATAATTTAAATCTCTAGTGTAGTTGGGCACTGAGGGAGCCTGCCTTTCATTGCTTCTCTGCCAAGCTGCTGGGATACATTACACACACACACCAACACACACAGATACATGGTGAAGGAAAACTGATTCAGCATAGTGAGTGATACAGATTGAAACTATAAGTTGTTGTTAATGACTGTCACTTGCTGAACTTTACCTACATTTACTTGAGGTAAAGGAAAGTGGATATATTAGCTGCTATGAAAAACACTAGTATAGCTAGAATTACCTAATACTACCTATCTTTATGCTACTTTAAAACAATATTTGTCAAAACAATAGTCCCCATCAGTGGAAACTGATAGTACACTGTAAAAATGATCAAAGTGGTTTAACTTAAAAACTTAAGTTCAATTGCTGCCTTACAAATGTGAGTAAACTCAACTTTAAGAAAAGCTTTATTTTAACTCATGATGTTACGTTACACAAGTTGTTTAATTAATGGTCATTTATTGTTTCAACTTGATACTCTGAGTTAAAGCAACTATCCGTATTATATTGTCTATTCAACGAAACTGGCTTTTTCTTGTCAAACAAACAAGTCTACACCCTTTCAACTCACATTTTTAAGTTAAGATAATTGACTATATTCATACCAATTGCCTTTTCAAGTTAGGTTAACTCATGTTTTTAAGGCAGCAATTGGACTTATAATTTCAAATTAAATAGACTTATGTTTTTAATTTCCATCCCTTATCTCAACTAATAATAGCAAGTTCATCAGTTTCCTAAAAGAGTACAATGAATGACCTTACAATAAATTAATTTTGAATACATGAATTGTAAGTGCCTCAACTTACACCCTTCGTCTCCTCCAACATTTATCTCTAAGTGCCAAATTGAGACCATATTTATGATAATTAAACATGCTCTAACAGTATATTAAACAGTCACCTATGCAGAGCGAGGTCGACCCAACCAACTCTTACACCAATCAGTTAATTTAAATGAGATGATATAGACCTTGAGACTGTTTGCCTACAAATGCATTTAACAATCAAAAAAATGTAATAAAGAAAAACATCTGTCTGAGGAGAGAAAAGTTGATACCATCAGCTGTAATCAGTAAAATGCTTGTGATTTCTACAACATGGTGACTAATGAGTAGTAATGTTGAAAAGGAAATGCACAAAAGTCAAATGTCCAAGTCCACTTCAGTCCTATTCCATTGAAAATAAAGAACTTTGAGGCTGGTTTGTGTTGTCTTAAGTACTGCACTTCTAACGTCACAAAACTTGTCAAGACTGTCAGCTCTCACAATACGTCCATTAACATGAAGTGGGGAAGATCAGTGTTTTGTCCTCTCTATCATTCTCCAAATGGACTGTTTGAAATTGTGGGACAGTGCTGGTTTTTCACAGTACAATTCAATTCAATTTTTTTTATATAGCGCCAAATCACAACAACAGTTATCTCACAGCCCTTTTCATAAAGAGCAGGTCTAGAACATACTCTGAAGTTATTTACAGAAGCCCAACAATTCCCACCAAGAGCAAGCACTAGGCGACACAGGCAAGGAAAAACTTCCTTTTAAGAGGCAGAAACCTCGAGCAGAACCATGGCTCAGGGTGGGCGGCCATCTGCCTCGACCGGTTGGGGTGAGGGGGAGAGAGAGAGAGAGAGCAAGAGAGAGAGCAGAGGGAGGCAACCTACACAGTATACACATAGAGGTACAGACAATAAAGGCGATGGTGCTATAGACTGAATGAAAAATGGTACAGATATTTATAGTAATGTTAATGATAATAATAATAACATTAATAATAGCAATAGGACTAGTAATAGCAGTTGCAACTGTAGCAGAGGGCGTCGAGCAGGAACACGGGGGCAGCAGGAGACTCCCAACCACAGATCCAGACTCCACAGCTCCAGAGCCAGCAACACCCGCAGGAAGCAACAGGAGGGGGAAGCACACGACCACGGGAAAGGGAAGAAGTCGAGTTAGTAACATGCATTAATGGGATGAGGTTGCACTCAGAGAAAGAGAGAAGAGGAGAGAGGAGCTCAGTGCATCATGGGAAATCCCCCGGCAGTCTAGCCTATAGCAGCATAATTAAGGGATGGTTCAGGAATCACCCGAGCCAGCCCTAACTATAAGCTTTATCAAAAAGGAAAGTCTTAAGCCTGCTCTTAAATGTAGAGACGGTGTCTGCCTCCCGAACCCAAACTGGAACCTTGTTCCACAGGAGAGGAGCCTGATAGCTGAACGCTCTGGCTCCCATTCTACTTTTGGAGACTCTAGGAACCACAAGTAACCCTGCATTCTGGGAGGCAGTGCTCTGGTGGGGTAGTAAGGTACTATGAGCTCTTTAAGATAAGATGGTTCCTGACCATTAAGAGCTTTGTATGTGAGAAGAAGGATTTTAAATTCTATTCTGGATTTTACAGGAAGCCAATGCAGAGAAGCTAAGACAGGAGAGATATGATCTCTTTTACTGGTTCCTGTCAGAACACGTGCTGCAGCATTCTGGATCAGCTGAAGAGTCTTAATGGACTTTTTCGAAGAGCCTGATAATAAGGAATTGCAGTAATCCAGTCTAGAAGTAACAAATGCATGGACTAGTTTTTCTGCATCATTTTTAGACAGGATGTTCCTGATTTTTGCAATATTACGTAGGTGAAAAAAGGCGTTTCTTGAAATTTGCTTAATGTGAGAGTTGAACGACATGTCCTGATCAAAAATAACTCCAAGATTTCTCACAGTGGTGCTGGAGGCCAGGGCGATGCCATCCAGGGAAACTATATCTTTAGATAATGCGTCACAGAGGTGCTTAGGGCCTAGAACAATAACTTCAGTTTTATCTGAGTTTAACATTAGAAAATTGCAGGTCATCCAGGTTTTAACATCCTGAAGACACATTTGAAGCTTAGCTAACTGATGAGTTTCATCTGGCTTGATCGATAGATATAACTGAGTATCATCTGCATAACAATGAAAGTTTATGGAGTGTTTCCTGATAATATTGCCTAAAGGAAGCATATATAAAGTGAAGAGGATTGGTCCGAGCACAGATCCTTGTGGAACTCCATGACTAACTTTGGTATGCATGGAGGACTCATCGTTAACATGTACAAACTGAAATCGATCTGATAAATAGGACTTAAACCAGCTTAGAGCGGTTCCTTTAATGCCAATGAAATGTTCCATTCTCTGTAATAGGATCTGATGGTCAATGGTATCAAATGCAGCACTAAGATCTAGTAAAACCAATACAGAGACAAGTCCTTTGTCTGATGCAGTTAGGAGGTCATTAGTAATTTTCACCAGTGCTGTCTCTGTGCTATGATGGGCTCGAAATCCTGACTGAAAATCCTCAAATAAACTATTGCTATGTAGAAAGTCACACAGCTGTTTGGCGACTGCTTTCTCCAGGACCTTAGAGATAAATGGAAGGTTAGATATAGGTCTATAGTTGGCTAAAACATCTGGATCCAGGTTGGGCTTTTTCAGAAGAGGTTTAATTACAGCTACTTTAAAGTACTGTGGCACAGTATATATAGTGCTGGTACACATACCGATGAATACCGGCCTACTTCAAGTACTGACTGCGACTCTGAATAAGAATATACACACATTGGCCCTCATTTATCATTCTTGCGTAGAAACGGGCGTATTTTTGTGCGGGAGATTATGCTTACACTGTTTTCAGCGCCTGATTTATGAAGCTGTGTGTACCTTTGAAATCCAGGTGTACGCACCACCTGGTGTTGATAAATGTGGCGGCTGAAAACGTGCGTAATTTGAATGAAACGCCCCCAATTATTCAAGCTTCAGGAGGCTGCACCCAGGACTTCATGGCAGGGACTGACGGAATACGGCAAGAAATACATGGTTTGGAGCAGGAAATCCACAAGTTAAAACTTTAGAAACAAAATATTGTGTTGTTTTGACAGATTTAATTAAAGATTAAATGGTTAGTTTCACTACTAGATACCAGCATAAATGTTAAAAAATATTGTGCGTTTTAATATTACGAGGTTTTTCATTTGGAAACAATTTAATACTTTTTTATTCAATGATTTAAACTGGACACATTTTTAACAAAATGTTCAACGCGCTTAAAACTTGGCACGAGCGGTCAGATGAGCCATAAACAGTTCAGGTCCAGCCCGAGAGCCAGTGCTGGAGTCAGGGGGACCACCGCACGCTGTCAACCTCGCTGGAGCGGACCAGTGCGCTGTCAGCCCCAGAGGAGGATGCGCTCATCCCAGAGGAGCAGGGCTCGGGCCAAGAGCCTCTCGCTGATCGCTTACTTTGATGAACGGAGGACATATACTGGACAGATACGGGCGGTGTACCCCAGCGTGCAATGCAAGACTTCATAACGTTTTGTGGCTTTGGGAAACAGTGATCTGTGCTGTCCTGGGACTATTACGCACGGACACGGGTCTGGACGCCATGACGGACTTGGATCTGACCATCCGCGGTCTAACTTTTCTTTTATATTCAGAGTGAAACATTGTCCAAACGAGCTGCACCACGTCTGTACCACCTGTTTGTGGAGCTGCGTTTTGTTTTGAATGATGTTGGAGTTTTTGTCTGTTCCTAGAATTATAAATTGGCTACTTGTGGTGCACCAAGAGACAGATTTAGCACTAAAACCCCCATCAAAGTCAAGTCCCAAATAAGCTCCAAATGAAAGAATGTTGCTCTGATAAAAAGCTTCTCCATCACCTCCGGGACTGGGCTGTACTGACCCAGGACTCACACATGAACAGAGATCAGCATGCCAGAGTCTCGGGACGCGGGGCCTTTAGCGGGGGTGTCGGTGCTCGCTGTGCGGTCCTAATATAAAGTTTGTCTTATAATAAATGCAGGGCTTTGTGCGCGACATGTCTGTGCCCGCCTCACCTAAAGGCCGTGCTGTGTCCAATTCGGCAGCCAGTCTCAGTGCTTCAAGCCATCCGCTTATACTCTTCTTTATTTTAACATTTTTTGCTCATAGCCTTTTCATTTGAAGGTCCACATTTTATTAAAAGCAAACCCAAATAAAAGATATCAAAAGCTACGATAAAATAGTCCAAATACAAATCAAAGCCTGTTTTGACTGCTCAATAGGCTGTATAAAGTCCGTGTTTCTCAAATATAAACACACAAATTAATGTTTCAAACGTTGTTTCTGTTACAGTGGGTCATAATGTATCATGTATTTTAGTTTGTCAGTGCGTCTTATGCTTTTAGGAAATGATTTCGGCGCATTTCGGCTCTAACTCAAAACTTGCGTACATGTACACCACCTACTGAGCTGGCGTAGGATTTGAGCGTGCCGTACGCCAACGTCCATATTGATAAATGTCAAAGTCACCGTGGTTTTGGGCATACGCCAGGTGTACGCTTGAAATTTGGTGTACGCACTTTTGATAAATGAGGGCCATTGTGACACACACACACACACACACACACACACACACACACACACACACACCTCTTTTTAGTTAGACCTGAGGATGCACAGATGTTCTTTAATTAATTACATTTTAGTAGTGTTAAGTATACTTTTAAGTAAGTTAATTCTATTGTAAAATTTACATACACACACTGTACATGCATGACACATCAGACAAAGTTTGTGACAGCAAGAAAAAAGAAACATTGTTCTTTTATTTAACTCTTGGAAGCATATCATATAGTGTGGCATCTGTTTTTGCTTCTTTTGTCTTATTGTTACAACTTACCCCAGTAAGTTGCATTTAACATCAACCCACGAGGTCTGTGATATTCATGTAGAGGATTGAATTTGTGCCATTTGTAGTGAACAAATGTGGGTACTTTGTATAAAAATTTGAAAACTCTAAATAAAGAATTCAGTGAGTTATAGTTACTGAAGCAAAAAAGTGTTACAACCATATCCAGTCTCTCCTACATACAAACATATAGTAATTGTTACTCCAAGTCTTTTATTCCTTCCATCAGGTTATTAAAGGCAGGGTAGGTAAGTTTGAGAAACTAGATCGAAACGGCCAGATATTTGAAAGTATCCAACAGAGAAACTCCCACCCCCTCCCTTCTGGGCTCCTTCTAAAGCCACGCTCCCGAAACACATGAACGCGCGTTGCACAGTGTGACGAGCGGAGAGCAGCGATGCAGCGGCTCACATCAGGGGTAAGAAAACATTTGACTTTTAACCCGGCTGTTAGTTCTCACTATCGAGCTAGCATGTTTATATTGGATAGGTTTAAAAGTCTGACTTTGATTCAGTAACGAGCTGGTTAGCTAACTGTTAGCAACAGGTAGCTGTGCTAACAGCTGCGGTAACATCGAACAAAGCTCAAAACAGGCCAATACACATTTTCCCGTTTCCATCAGTTACACTACACGAACATGAATTTCGTGTTAGACTCGTAACATGTACGTTGTTTTGCATGTTAGAGCTTCCACTGTGACAGCTTTATTGTCTCTGATGAGGACTGCACTCCAGAGCCAAGCACAGACCGGGACCGGCCCGGGGTCGAGGCGAAGCAGAGGAGGGAGGGCTGCCAGGGTCCGAGGAGGAAGAGGCAGGACGGGGAGGACGAGGTGCAAGCCGAGCAGCACATACCTGCGTCGAGCTTCACACTCCAACAACAGCATATGAACAGGTACATATATTTTAATATTAGTCTGTTATCTCCCAGTGTGCTTGTGTCAAAGTTTTTCTGATGTTTCCCCCTCAGCCCTTTGGGTGTCAAAAATAAAGTGGTGTGTAATCACTATTATTACTTTTTATTATTGTTTACTGATTAGAAAAACTACAGCTGGGCTCATCTGTGTCATGTACATTGACCTGGTGTGTAACGTGGACTCAAAAGTCCTGTTAGAGAACAACAAGCCCCTGTTCAATAAAAATATCTGATCATGTTAATGAATGTTCTGTCCAGTTACACAGATCTTTTCCATTTGGAGTTATAACAACTATATATTCCTTTACAGACCAGAATCTAAGGACTGTGGACAACATCCAGACTACAGTGTTTCCATGCACCACACATGGCTGACCTTCAGACCCAGGACAGAGTAACAAAACAGTTCAGTCTGGCAGCATACAGACAGTTTGTAGTGTGGCAGTGTGGCACATTTAGACACAGAGTTGTGATACTGAGTTGCTGTTTCTAGAAGATATGCAACTGTTCTCCTGATCCATTAGGACAATACAGAGGTTTAATCCTAGCAGGGTGTAAAATGTAATGTCACTAAATGCTACACAAATAATTCCCTCCACTGTGTGGATGAATATCTGTACATTGTTAGTTTTATTCCCAGGAGGGTAGAGAAAATACAAAGTTTGTTTCCCTGTTCTGGATAATATTTTCATTCTTTTTTAAATAAAACATTGAAAATGATAAATGCCTTTTCTTTACACTTGCAGCATAAACAATCAAGCTACTACATTTGTCTTATGTCTCCAATAATGACATCAAAATGTGGTATAACACTTGTTTATTGTTATTAAATACTACTAAAACTACAACCTGTATCACAAATAGATCATTTTAAACATCATTAAAAATGAGTATACACAGGAATCGACAGTGTCCATAGGTGTCCTGACTGATTATGAGGACAGTTCAGACTTGCATGTAGCATCATATCGCTGCTGTGGAGATGATTAAATATATCACAATCACCTCTCTGACATGATTACCACATTTCAAAAACAACCAAAAACTTTTTGATCAGGTCTCCTGGTTCTGCTTCTAGGCATCTCCTCAGTAGTAGGCAACTGTCGGCGGCGGAGGAGGAGAGCACTCTGGATGTCTTTTTGTTGTACACCTTGCTTTACCTGATAATACAAAAAAGGAGGATCAACTTAGTGAAAAGTTTGTAATACCTGACATTATTCCCTTATAGAGCAGTTAGCATTTCCACATAAAATGCAATCAAAACAATAAATCAACACCATCTATCTGTATTCCTCATACTGTTTAATATTATTGACTCATCACTTATAAATGTATTGAGTAAAACGTATAGGAGTACTCATAATGCAACATACTGAACTGTGTCATCAGCTTTTCTCCTGGCTGGACTATGGACATGGTGGTTATGATCCAGGCCAACCAGCGTGGTCCTTTCAGTGTATACTGGTTAGAAGCACAGGGCTATGAAAGATTACTAATCTGCAGGTGACCTGAGGGCACAGTAGAAATAAAACATGCAGGACTTTTTTTTACTTCTGGTAAAATAAGTAATGACAACAACAAGAAACAGCAGCATTACAAAAGGTTTTCACACAGTAGGTTTAGCGATGAACAATGTCAAACTGTATTATAGGTAGCTTGTATACCAGAAACACAGATACTTGGGGACCTTTCATTTCATTTTATTTCATTTATTTATTTATTTGAAAGGGGACAGTGTACATTAATCAACATATAAACAATGTAAATGTACCCGAGTTAGCTAAAAGGTGCTAATTTTCATCGGTAGTCCCCCAGCCAGGTGTAAAAAAGGCAGCCTTAAAAGTAATCACAGGTATAAAATCACAAGATAAAATTACATACAAAACATTATGGTTAAGAAATACAGTTCATGTAAAATAATTAATATACTAATAATATAATAATTAAATGCTCGCAGAAAGCATTAGTGCCCGCAAGTTTGGCTCTCTACAAGCTATTTTTTTGCATTCTTTTTGAATGAAAAGAATGACAAGGACTCTCTAATGGTTTCAGGCACTGTGTTCCATTGCTGAGCTGCTCTTACGGAGAAGACAGCCTGACCAAAAGCTGTTTTTCTCCGGGGGATGATGCAGTCTTCCCTTACTGCCCCTCTAGTTACCCTGACCTTACTAGACCTGAAATGTATGAGGTCACATAATGGAGGAGGTGCTAAACCATGTCTGATTTTATAAATTAAACAGATGTTTTTGAATTTAATGAGATTGTCGCAGGTAAATAACTGATATTTCCTCAGGATAATGGTATGGTTTTTTATCCAATATTTTTAATGCTTGTTTGTATAATGTTTCTAGTGGTTTTATTGTTGTAGAGTGAGTATTGGACCAGCTTATTAAACAATATGTTATGTGGGATAAAATCATGGAAAAGAAATATGATTTAGCAGCTTCAGTTGAAAGGAAATCTCTGATGAATCTGAAGTTTGCTAGACTGAACTTAATCCTATTACTAATTTTTTTGACATGAGTTTTGAAATTGAGGTTTGAGTCTATATGTAATCCTAGATATTTGTATTCTGTGACGACCTGTAATCTTTTTCTAAATATTAAAATTTCGGGTTCTATATTTATATTGTTTTTTGAAAAGAATATGGTAACTGTTTTGGATATGTTTAATTGCAGACAGAATTGCTCAAGCCAGGTTGAGATCAGTGACATGGCCTCTGTTAGTTTTGAGGCAACTTCCTCGTTGGATTTTCCATAGGCCAGGATAACCGTGTCATCTGCATACATCAAAGTGTCACAGTTCTTACACACAGTTGGTAAATCATTGATGTATATACTAAAAAGAATTGGACCTATAATTGAACCTTGTGGAGCACCAGTTGATAATAGTAAGGGGGCAGAGTTATATTGGTCAACTCTTACACTTTGTGAACGAGTTGAAAGATATGAATTAATGAGGCTAACAAATTTGGAGGAAAAATTAAATGTATGAAGTTTGTGCAATAAAAGTGAATGGTTAACTGTATCAAATGCTTTATGAAGGTCTAAGAAGATTGCTCCCACTATCCCCCCGTTGTCCATATTTGATTTAACCTTTTCCAGAAAATAACATGTTGCGTGGAATGATTAGCCCTAAATCCAAACTGCATCGAGTGCAAAGGAAAAGAACTGCAATTAAGATGGGTGATGGTTTAGCAACCAGTTTTTCAAAAACTTTAGATACTGTTGGCAAAATGCTAATAGGTCAGTAATTAGATGTAACAAGGGAGTTAGCACCTTTAAATATGGGAATGACACTAGCAAGTTTCCATGGCTCAGGAACTTTCCCTTGATCTAGTGACAGATTAATGATATGTGTTAGTGGACCCATAATTGACTGACCTATTTGTTTCAACATGAGTGTGTCCATCCCATACACGTCTTTTGCTCTCGAAGACTTAAGCTGTGTAATTGCCTTTTCCACATTAGATATGGATACAGATTTTGGATATAGTGGGGGCTCAATTAACAAATCTGAACTAATGACAGATAGGTTGTTATATTTTACAGGGAAACCTTTGGCTATGGTCTCAACAGAATCAACAAAATACTCATTTAGTGTCTGTGCCACAGCAGATGGATCCTGCAAAAGAATGCTATTGTTATTTAGCTGTATTGAATTATTACTGGAAGAAGTTTTACCTGTTAACTTAATGATCTGTTCCCAAATAGCTTTTGAGTTTCCATGACAGTTTTTAATAATTGTGATAAAAAAGTCTGCCTTTGCTTTTCGTAGTTGTCTTGTCACTTTATTCCGTAACAAAGTAAATTTTTGTCTGTCACAAGATAATTTTGATTTATTGGCTTTTTTAAGGGCATTGTCTCTGTCTTTCATCAACTGTTTGATATCATCACTGAGCCATGGAAATGAACACTTTCTGTTTTTGTGTTTAATTGTCCCTGCAAAATCATTAATTTTTGTTTGTAAGCATTCAGTGAATTCCAGTTCGTTGTCCAAGGATAGAGTGTCACAGTTCATATTTCTTATTGCTGTGTGAAATTGTTCCTATTTGCTCCTTGGAATGCCAATGAACTCCTTTTTCCCAGAATAGGCTGAAAAACGCTTTCTGGTTAATTTTTTTTGTTATCAGCACCATGTTATGGTCTGAGAGACCAGTTAACATATTGTATGATTTTGTGATCCGCTATATTTTAAATGTAATCTGGGGTGATTACAGTTACTTAATTTGCCATCCAGTTACTTAATCCCAGTTAGATGTTAGCCACTGCTACCCAACCCTGCATTCAAGAAACTAAGACATCACCAGCTGAGAAGTTTAAAATTTTGTCACAAAGATTTAAATCCAGTTTATCTATCCAGATATCAGTTATTCGGGAAAGCACAAATAATGGGTTGAAAACAGATGTTTCTTCTACCTGGAGCTGCTTATTATTTGTCAGCTCTAGAACGTGATCAACTGTGTGAGAATTGAACTAAAGAAAAATATATGGCAAAATATATCATCACGATATTTTTTTCCATATTGATCGATATCGATATTTGTTACGATATATAATTTAATAATGCTGCCAGTTTGAAGAGTATATAATAAAATAATCAACAGTATATAGTTTATTAACATTAAAAAACAGAGTAACATAATGCAAACATTCAACTGTGCAAACAAGGCTTGGTTGAGAATATATTTTGTTATAAAATAAAATTAATAAATAAGATCTAAATGTAAACATTTTACTTTTAGCAAACATGCTTTATCTGCCTTGACAAAACAATGCAAGTTAGCTTGCCTGCTAACTTAATATAAAATATAAAACTAAAAGCTGTGACTAATGTCACATCAAAAATTCCTTTGGCTGGGCAGCAAACATTTCAAATATTTGTAGGAGGTACAACCAAGACAGGATCCGTCTTTCTCCACTGTGTTCAAGGGCATCATGTCTTTCGGTATGAAGAAGCACTAGCATGTTGGCCAAAACTTGTGGACTGACTAACGTTATCATGGACCCGCATTTTCATACTCTCGGTGTGGTCGCTGGGATGGTACCTTTTCAGGTGACTGAAAAGATTTGTTGTGTTTCCCCGTCTTGGTTATCACCGGCCGACGGCATATTTTGCAGAACGTCTTTATTTGCGCGAAGTCGCTTTTCAGATATCCAAACCACTTCCATATAATTGACGTCTTGTTACCTTTTTTGTCTTTGGAAGATAGTGCGAGTTCACTTTCACTGTCATTTTCGTGCCCGTCGGGTCCACTCACTTTTTTCCTTACATTCACTTTCTTTAGTGCCGGTAGCTCAAACAGTGTTCTGCTAGAAAATGGGTGTGCACAAGCCAAAATCTGCTGTCTGACTGGCTGTTGTCCGTTTATTTCTGCTTTGTAATAGGCTGTTAGATCTATCCATAGAGTAAAACAACTAAAAATTTTATCATTGTAGTCTACATAAATTTTATCACGATGCCATATCGAGATCGTATTATCGCCCAGCCCTATCAACAGCTGCAGCAGAGAAGAAGCTGCTGGTATGTCTGTTTCTGTCTTTTCTCCTGGTGGTTGCAGGAGTGCAGTATCACCCAGCCAAGAGTACCTCAGCATAGTTAACAAAAAAAAGTTGCAAGCTAAGTGACAAATCAAACACACTCAAATTGTTGTTGACCAACAGGTGCATGCTGGGTCTGGCTAAATGCTAAACGCTAAATGCTTACGGTGGATCCTCCAGCTGTCATTTCTACATTTACATAGACCCTTGATACCTTAAGTGCCCTTTTGTCAAGACAAAAATTCTTTTCCCTCCTTTTTTGGAAAGGCCACTTTGTGAAGGTCTGCCCAATTTAACTATTAGTTAAATGACTTAATAATAAATGTTTTTTTGGTTAAATGGACCTTAAAGTATATTAACAATGTTCATCAGCCAATAAATGTTTTTACAGACTTGTAATAACAGCAACTGCATATGAAATGTTGCAAATTTGCCCTCATGGTGGAACTATTCAGCATGACCAAATGTGATTTGACACACTTTGGGCCCACTGCAAACAGGCCAACCTTAAATGACATTTGAATGGTCCTGTATAATCATCAATAAATCCAACTGATTGTTGTATCTTTTTATGTGTTTCTATGGGCTGGATATATTAGGTCCATTCTGGATAATGTTTCAATTCATGTGTCGGCTTAATGGGTCACAAAATGAAATAATATTGGGTTTAACTAACATAAGGCTATGTACTACACGCCACCAATCCCATATGTGGAAACACTGGTATAATTGTCTCCTGGTAGAACAATGATTGTCATTATAAATTATTTGATACTATTAATTTTTCTAACCATGATTCACTATGGTGTTTTTTATATGTAAGTATGTATATGTGAGTTTTTATGTATTTATGTATTGTTGTGGGTAAGATTTAAGATTGAATTAAAAAAAAAACAACCTCTCACCGCTTGCGGGTTGGTATGTGTCATCCTCAAGCTCGGGTCCTCTACCAGAGGTCTGAGAGTTTGAGGGTTCAGGCAGTATGGCCCCATGTCCACCAAAGCGTTTTTTTCTGACGCCAGCCTCTTTTTTCAATTCATTCCAATAGGAGCGCTGCGTTTTTACAAGCTGCTAAAAACGCCAGGAGCGTGACGAGGCGCTGACCGTCTTTTTTCCGCGCCGGGCACTGAGTGCTGAGAATTTTTTTACGGTCGCCGAGAGTTGAAAAATGTTCAACTTTGGGGAAAACGCTGCGCTTGTCAATGTCACTTTTTACCCAGCTGTCCAATCACAGTAGAGGAGGGGCGGGACAAATACTACACCGTAGCAATGGTTACTACCCTGGAATTGGGCTTCTTCGAACCTCAGCTCCACGTCAAGATGTTTTCTCGCCCACAAAATCATATGAACCCACATATGGCGAGTCCGTCCTCTCTCTACCTGTTTCAGTCTTCTCTTCATACAGAGCAAGGGCCATAGAAAGTAGGCTACTCTACTCTTTTACATCCAGTAAAGTCAGGTAGAACTACTTTCAACAAATGTGTCATAGCAACCAAAGCACTCGGAAATAAACGCTGCGCCTCAAAAACGCCTGCTAGCGTTTTGAGAAGAGCAGCTGGCGTTTTCAGCTGGCAAAAAACGCTTTGGTGGACACGGGCCCTAACTTAGCTGTTCCTAGGACTGCACTCTTCTGGACAGAGACCTCTGATGTTTTACCTGGAATCTGCTGTCACCACTCTCCCAGTTTGGGGGTCACAGCCCCCAGTGCTCCGGTTACCACTGGCACCACTGTCGCTCTTACTTTCCACATCTTTTCTAGCTCCTCTTTCAGCCCTTGGTATTTCTTGTGTTCCTTCTTCTTGATGTTGCTGTTCCTTGGGATTGCCACATCTATCACTACTGCCTTCTTCTGCTGTTTGTCGATCAACACGATGTCTGGTTGGCTAGCCATCACCAGTTTGTCAGTCTGGATCTTGAAGTCCCACAGGATCTTAGCTCGGTCATTCTCAACCACCTTAGGAGGTGTCTTTTTGACCTTGGGACTCCCAGCCCATACTCGTGGCAGATGTTCCTGTACACTATGACAGCTACCTGGTTATGGCGTTCCATGTACGCATTTCCTGCCTGAATCTTACACCCTACTGTTATGTGCTGTAGTGTCTCAGGGGCATCCTTGCACAGTCTGCACCTGGGGTCCTGCCTGGTGTGGTAGACCTCAGCCTCTATTGCTCTTGTATTGAGTGCCTGTTCTTGTGCTGCCATGATTAGTGCTTCTGTGCTGTCCTTCAGTCCAGCCTTTTCCAGCCACTGGTAGGATTTCTTGATATCAGCCACTTTTTGTCTGTACACGCCGTGCAGTGGCTTGTCCCTCCATGACGGTTCTTCATCTTCCTTGTCCTCACCTTCGGGTTTCTGCTGCCTGAGGTAGGGCTGAACGATTAATTGCATTTGCGATTTAATCGCGATTTAATAAAGCGCAATTTTCTAATCGCAAAGGCCGCGATTATACTCTGGTCACATGACACCCAAGCGGAAGGCAGTCTGACGAAGTTATTGCTTCGTCTGCACGTTACGCTGTAACTTGCCTTCTTGTTGTAAAATGCCCTTAAGCTTGACAGAAGCTCAGGCTACATAAACTTTAATGTCACATGGAATGAAAGTAGCAGCCGCCACCGCGGGTAACTTGGTGGTGGGTGAATTCGTCGGGCCATCCGCGGCTTTGATGGACGGAAAAATGCTCAACAGAAAGAGGCGTGTAGTGAGGTAAGTGTATTGTGGCGATCGGCGCCTGCGTCACATACACAGCCACCAGTCAGCTCAGGAAATATCTGTAAATTGGCGTTTCAAACTAAACGCCGAAAGAGGCCCAGTCTGTCCCGAGTAACAGCCTGGTTAAAGCCGGTGCGCTGCTCACCAGCATCGGAGGCTGCGGGGGAGGAGGGGGGACTCCGGTGTTGTCGGATAATTACTAAGCTTGTCTATTAAACACAGAGGCGTCACTCTGTTCTATTTTAGTTAGCCAACTTTTGAATTGAACCTCAAACTGAGTATTTTTAGTTTGCTTACGGGGACACAGAAAGATGGGCTCCAGGAGATTTGAACTGAGATCAGGACTCATTAATTGGTGGTTGAACTGTGGGTTTTGTATTGAGCGCTTACTGTATAATACACTGTGGTGAAAAGGTAGGCCGACCTGATGATATTATATCATATTATTTAATGCCATGACTTGACTCAAATTGTCTTTCTCATATTATTATAATTTCATATATCTTATTGCTCATAATAATAATTCTACCTAATTCATCATAACATAGGCCTGACCTACAAGACAGAGTGTAAGTTTAATCTATCTAATATCATACTATACACTGATTTACTGCTTGTCCGTTGAATAATACAGAAGTTAAAGAGCTTGTTATAAGAGTAGCGTAGCCCTTTAAGGGAGGGTTCAGTGTGCGCATGTGTAAGCGTAGCCGGTGTGTGTGTGTTGACGAACTGACAGAGCGAGTGTGTGGAAGCGAGTGAGCTGTGAAGAGCGGAGCTAAGATAAACAGGTCAGAAATAAACCCTGTGTAGCCATAAATGTACAGTGAAAGTTACGGTGGTCAACAAATAAAGATTGCAGCTTCTCAAGATCCCAGCGGAGCTTCTGTGTGGTGCTTACCAACTGCTGCTGAACTAGTGAAGGGGGGTTAGCCCCGGAGTTACCGGTAACTTCGGCCCTGGAGGAAAAGTCTCCCCTGTGCTTCCCGACTACGGTCTGGGAGCCGAGCAGGAAAGGTTAACAAGCTTAAAAATTAATCGCACATTAAATCGAAATCGCAATATTGGTTAAAAAAATCGCAATTAGATTATTTTCCAAAATCGTTCAGCCCTAGCCTGAGGTATTCACTAAGCCCTTCATTTTTGGGGGCCATCTTTCTGATGTACTCCTGGATCTTCGTCGTTTCATCCTGGACAGTGGTCTTGACACTCACTAGCCCTCGGCCTCTCTCGCTACGCTTGGTGTACAGTCTCAGGGTGCTGGATTTGGGGTGAAACCCTCCATGCATTGTGAGGAGCTTTCTTCGTCTTGATGTCAGTAGCCTCTATCTCCTCCTTTGGCCAGTTTATTATACCAGCAGGGTATCTGATGACTGGCAGGTTGTATGTGTTGACGGCTCGGATCTTGTTTTTCCCATTCAGCTGACTTTTCACTCTGTAGGTATTTGGCTGTGGCGGTCTTCCTTGCTGCCTCCTCATGGTTTCCGTTAGTCTGTGGCACCCCAAAGTATTTGTAGCTATCCTGAACATCTGCAATGTGGCCTTCTGGTAGTTCAATCCCCTCGGTTCTGATCATCTTCCCTCTTTTTGATACCATGCGACAACACTTGTCCAGTCCGAACGACATTCCAATGCGTTGCTGTAGATCCTGGTGGTGTGGATCAGTGAGTCGATGTTTCGCTCATTTCTGGCATACAGCTTGATGTCATCCATGTAGAGGAGGTGACTGATGATTGTTCCGCTTCCGAATCGGTATCGGTAGCCAGTCTTTGTGATGATCTGGCTGAGGGGGTTCAGGCCTATGAAGAACAGCAGCCGGGATTTGGTATATGCCGCACTTAATGGTGACTTGTGCAATTGGCTTTGAGTTGGCTTCCAGACTTGTTTTCCACAGCCTCATTGAGTTCTTGATGAAGGCTATTAGTGTCTTGTTGACCTTGTACAGCTCCAAGCATTCCAGTATCCATGTATGTGGCATTGAGTCGTAGGCTTTCTTGTAGTCAATCAAGGCAGGTTATTGCCTGGTAGTTGGATGGGATTGTTCCCTTCTGGGGATCCTTCATGATCAGGATTGTCCGTCCTTGGGTTAACCATTCTGGGTGGGTCCCATCCATCAGTAGTTGGTTCATTTGTACTGCCAGGCGTTCATGGAGTGCAGTTAGTTTCTTCAGCCAGTAGGTGTGGATCATGTCAGGGCCTGGTGCTGTCCAGCTCTTCATACCTGCCCCTCTTTCTTGGATGTCTGCCGTTGTAATGGTTACTGGTTCTTGTTCTGGGAGATGGCTGTGATCTGTTCTTAGATCCACTAGCCACTGAGAATTGGTGTTGGGGGATGCCTCTTTCTCCCATATGTTCTTCCAGTACTGTTCAGTCTCAGCCCTGGGTGGATCTGATCTTGTGTTATTACCCTGCCACTGAGAGGCCAGAGCAGTGAGTATTTTTTTGGCAGTCTCTAGAGCCTCAGGTATCGACAGCTTGTTGTATTTCTTAGGTAACCCCTTCCTTACACCTTTCTGTAGGTCTGAGAGCTGACTAACCTCTCTTCGTGTTGCCTTGATCTTGGCCTCTAACCTTCTCCTCCATGGGGGGTAATGCTCTTTGTGGCTTGTGGTGTTCATCTTACAGCCAAGCATCTCCAGGATCACTGTTGCTGTGGCGTACAACAGCTCATTGGTCTTGGTTATGGCTTTAGTAGGGATAGTGTGTAGTGCTGCATTCACATCTTCTAGCAGACTTTCAGAGGGTACTTTGTCACTTAGCCTTGGCAGTCTTGGTCGGTGTACTAGGGGGTCCAGCTTGGCTATGATCTTCAATCGTAGGTCAGTCGTTAGAACAATGAGCTAGAAGTTGTTTCTTTGTCAGTGTTAATGATGGGTTTCGAAGCATCCATATATCCCATAGTCTCTGCATAGAACCTCTCTCACTGGGAATGCTTGTATAGTAGCATTGCATCAGATCCATGTTTTCTAATCTAGTCAATTCAATTCGCTTTATTGGCGTGACTGTGACACAATATTGCCAAAGCATCATACATATCACATAACAACAATCAGCCCCATACATTTCATTAAAGAATTAAAGCGTAAAGTAATCAAAGCATATGTGTTTGTGTTAAAAAAAAGAAATATATATATATATAAACTGTCTCAGGTCGCCTTGTATCATGGCAGTTCCGTTTTTGAACAGGTTTACTGTTATTCTGCTGGTGTCAGAGTCATTTTCTTCCAGGACACTTATTTTTCATCCATTACAAATGCCTGTTCTCTTTATTGCTGGATAATGAGAGCTGAACACATTCAGCCAGGCACATGGTTCATCAGTCCAGAAGATTAAATTGCAGGACCTTCCATCTTTGTAGTGGTCCAGGAACAGGATTTCTGGTCTTTCTCTGAGTATTGTTTGTTTATATTTTCCCCTTGCAGTTTTGCTTTTAATAGCTGGGGGGGTAGTCAATGGTTTCAGAGTGTGTAGACATCATGAAACAGTTGTTGATCTTCAAGCTTCTGTGGCCATGTCCTAATATCCGCACTTCCGCCCTTGCGCCCCTCAATGTGCGTTCTCGCTAAGGGGTGCAAGACCGTAGGGTGTCCCGATCCTCTAATGTTGCTCTCAAGGGGCGCTCATCAGCGCACTTAATGCACCCCTTTCGCAAGTGTGCATCAGACCTCACTTTGCTTTAGGATATTACCCAGAATCCTTGTAGTGTCGTGACGTTTCGAATATCTAACCAATGGGGGAGCAAAACGGTTGCTATGGTGCTGGTCGGACTCCCGAAGAAGCAGGAAGCCAGCAAGAGCGTAAACAAATGGAGAAGACATTTATTTTTAAGTGTAAGTGAAAATCGTGTTTGATCAGTATATGGCTAATTCTTCTGATAGGAAACTGGTGTTGAGTTGTGATCAATTTTAGCAGGAGTACCGCAAATCTCTCAACTGCGGCCAGCGCAATGTTTATTTTATTTTATTTTTCATGAAAATCTTTATTTGGTTCACAACAAGTTAACAAGGTTAGGCATCGTAGCAGGTATGTGTAAGTATCACAGAGTACGGTCTAGACCTGCTCTTTATGAAAAGCGCCGTGAGATAACTGCTGTTGTGATATATATAAATAAAATTGAATTGAAGTATCTTCCATCATTGAACATAGAAACCACCACTATATTAGTATTACATTCACGTAAAAACATCATCATAAACATCCTGGTAAATCCTTTAAAGAAAATATATAAACTATAACAAATAAACAATATAACAAAAAAATAAGGTGCAAAAAGAAAGTATTGGCATATTACTAAAGGCAGTATAAACATTACATTTCTATAGATAGTTCCTGTAACAAATTAATTGTATAGGCACATTTAATGTCATTTATAAATTGGACAGATTCACAATATATTCTGAATTTTGTTCTAAATAATTCAAATTATAGTCAAAATCTTTAGAACTTGATCTTATGGATGTGGTACTTACCTAATAAGATAAGTAAGTTAACCATTTTACAGATTTTAAAGTTTTGTTTTCAAAGTGTAGTATTACATCCTTGGCTTCTAGTTTGATTAAATTATTAGTTTGAGTTACAAAGTAATCCTCATTTTTTCAGAATCCCAATGTGTATCAACACTAAAAAATAAGTGCAGAATTGTCTGGTCTTCATATTTGCAGAATTCACATTTTTGATCAATATCTATACATTTGGACAGCATTTGGTTAGCAGGGTATATGTTAGGTGCAATTTTGTAATGCATTTCTTTCACTTTATTGGGTATAACATATTTATATGGAAGTTGTTTGCCATGTTTGCTCTCCTGATCACAGCAGAAGTGACGTAGATAGGGACGTGTGCAAAACTGTCCCAATTCTGCTCTTCACAGCTTTGGGCCCTTGTGCACTTACTCCACCAAGTGCACTTTCAAGAAGTGTGCACTTCGAGGAAGACCTTAGGGCGTAGTATGGATAGTGGGGCAGGGCCTGTGTTTAAAACAGCACTACTGCTGTTCATGCCATCGCTAGGTAACCACAGTTCAGTGTTAGCTTGTTAGCTATTAGCTTGACTGTTTCAGTTGGGACTTGTTTTATAGTAATAAATGCAAAACTTACTGATTTCAGTGTCCAGTAGTTTGCTGTTACTTGTTTGAGTCCCTCTTTCTTCTTTGTTTGTTTTTGTCCTCTCCTTGTTTGTTTCTCTTCAGCTTGATGCTGTTTCTGAGCTTCTGTCCTCTGTGCTCCTTCTTCAAACTGTATCTCTTTTACTTTTTTCTCTTTCTTTCTCCTCCTTTTTCCTCTTTTTCTCTCCTCTGGTGTATTCTGGTCATGTCTTTTGCATTTTCCTCATAAAAAGTCGGTGTTTATCCAATTTTTGAACCGAAAACAAGCATTTTGTTCAGCAGCAAGTCTTAAACATGACTTTCTCGACAACAACGGAATTCGGACTCTAGTCCATGTATGTCTTGTTCCAGTAGCCCATTTCTCATCAGGTTGCCCTGGTTCCCTAGCAACTGATGTGAACCTTGTTAACCCGGGCGACGGGTATGGCTCTTGTATTTGCGGTTTCACTTATGCCTGAGGTAGGCCAGTAGCATTAAGGACCTTGCCTAAGGGTCCACCTGGATACCCCCGCTCTGACCTGGAATCATTATCCTGGCTGCGTGCTTTGGGTCATTGTCATGTTGGAAGACCCAGCCTCGACCCATCTTCAATGCTCTAACTGAGGGAAGGAGGTTGTTCCCCAAAATCTCGCAATACATGGCCCCGGTCATCCTCTCCTTAATACAGTGCAGTCGCCCTGTCCCATGTGCAGAAAAACACCCCCAAAGCATGATGCTACCACCCCCATGCTTCACTGTAGGGATGGTGTTCTTGGGATGGTGCTCATCATTCTTCTTCCTCCAAACACGGTTAGTGGAATTATGACCAAAAAGTTCTATTTTGGTCTCATCTGACCACATGACTTTCTCCCATGACTCCTCTGGATCATCCAAATGGTCATTGGCAAACTTAAGACGGGCCTTGACATGTGCTGGTTTAAGCAGGGGAACCTTCCGTGCCATGCGTGATTTCAAACCATGACGTCTTAGTGTATTAGCAACAGTAACCTTGGAAACGGTGGTCCCAGCTGTTTTCAGGTCATTGACCAGCTCCTCCCGTGTAGTTCTGGGCTGATTTCTCACCTTTCTTAGGATCATTGAGACCCCACGAGGTGAGATCTTGCATGGAGCCCCAGTCCGAGGAAGACTGACAGTCATGTTTAGCTTCTTTCATTTTCTAATGTTTGCTCCAACAGTGGACCTTTTTTCACCAAGCTGCTTGGCAATTTCCCCGTAGCCCTTGTGGAGGTGTACAATTTTTGTCTCTAGTGTCTTTGGACAGCTCTTTGGTCTTGGCCATGTTAGTAGTTGGATTCTTACTGATTGTATGGGGTGGACAGGTTTCTTTATGCAGCTAACGACCTCAAACAGGTGCATCTAATTTAGGATAATAAATGGAGTGGAGGTGGACATTTTGAAGGCAGACTAACAGATCTTTGAGGGTCAGAATTCTAGCTGATAGACAGGTGACTTCCGGCTGACACTCTTTGTTTTCAACCAAACACAGACGTCTTGCTCAAGGACAGTTGTTGCAGGAAGACCCCAGTGGAAACATGAGTCACAGTTAGAGAGACGAGTTTGTTGTGCACATAGAGAAAATGCTAGTAAAACTCTATTTCTTTATGTTCTCCAAATCTCAGTGTCCTATTTAATCCAAAACTCATCAATGCCTGCATATTTAAATTTATGAAACATTGCCAAGACTTATCCCATTTTACATGCTTTTGTCTTTGTAAAACCCTTTTCTCTGGCTTAAAATACTACTGCTAGGATATTTACCATTCCACCATTTTACCCCTGTTATTATTTCTTTACACTGGTTCACTGTACATGCTAGATCTGACTTCAAGGTTATACTTTTGAAAAATCACTCGAAGTATAATAAAAAATTACATACATTTATTTGATGTAAGCATTTCTCTTCCAAGCCTGCAGATCCACAGGCCTGTGCAGAAAGATGCATTTAGGTAATTTGGGAAACAAATAATTTTGAATCTAAATGAAAGTTCGGACGTTGCAGTGCTGAGAAGTTCACCTGAGACCCCCAAAAGAAAACACAGACACGCACACACACAGATTTCTCATGCACGCATCAGGCGAAGGTTAGCTCATTGATTCACTAGACAGTGTGTTATGTGGAGTGTGACCTTTCCAAGTGCCCCACTGATGGAATGAAAGGTGCTGAAACATCCACAATGCAGGAGACCCTCTCAGGAGAAATGTCAGTAATTAGTGCTCAGCGCCAGGGGAGGTTACAGGTCAAATCGCTCCACAGACACAAAGACAGATACAAAGAGCGGAGAGTGAGGACTATGAGTGGGTAGAATGAGAGGAACAGGTGACTTACTCTCCAGAGTCTGAGCTGTGGCAACAAAAATGTCTTGATTGTAAAAGTCAATTACATTCTGATAGTTCTGGATAGATCTGATCTGAAGTTGGCATGTTCCATGTCCGTTGTCTCTCTCTGTCTTTGCATTGAATTTTTTTCAATTGGCAGTGTTTCTTGTAGCTTTCTTATTGATACAAGTCAGGCAGCTCTTAGATAAATCGATTAATAAACAACAGTTTCTCTAGAAACACAGGAGCTGTCAATCTAAACACAACCATTGTCCACAGAGCAGCATCTGAACAAAAAGACAAAAAAAAAACAACTATATATATATATATATATATATATATATATATATATATATATATATATATATATATATAAAATGGAGCTTGATTTCATGTAGATCTACCTTTTAGACAAGGTATATTTGTGCATGGCAGACATTTTTATAATAATAAATAATGAATTTATTTATCCCTGCGATGGACTGGCGACCTGTCCAGGATGTACCCCGCCTTTCGCCCAATGTCAGCTGGGATTAGCTCCAGCCCCCCCGTGACGCTGTACGCAGGATAAGCAGTTGATGATGGATGGATGGACTTTATTTATATAGCACTTATCAAACAAAAATACGGAGTGCTTCCTCCCCATGAAGGTATTTTTGTGTCTTTGTAATGAAAGCAAAAAAAATGTTTTCAGAGCATATTTATTGCACTGCGATCTAAAAATCAAGTTTGTAATAATTTTTGTGTCACAAAAAGTTTTAATTGCTAATTTGTCCTCTTTGATTGCAAGTCAAAAAGTTTTACTTGTGAGTCAGAAAGTTTTGCAAGTTAGGGGAGAGCGGGGTGATTTGAGCTTGTGGGAAATTGAGCCACCCCTTGTTTCTCGGCAACCGTAGACAAAATTATGAATATTTGAATACACATTTTCGAAGACTTAATCATTTTCTTCACCTTGTGATAGAGGCCTATAAAATTAGTAATAAGCACATTTAAAGTGATTTTTTTTTTGTTCAAGGAGTCCTGATTCTTGTGTCTCAACAATTATAGGTTTGAAAAAAATCTTACGCATGTTAGTGTTTAGGAAGTTGCAATATGAGACTGCACTGCTAGCATGACATTACTCTTAAACTGCTGGATGACACAATTTTGTTAAAATGGCAGGGATGGGGTAATTTGAGCCAAAAGACCTGGGGGAAGTTGAGCCATATTTTACTGTATTCTTATGCATTGCATTCTTACGCATTGCTAAAATGATAAAATGTGACATTATGCACTTTAGACCAGAAACCATCATGTCATGCTTCTATAAATGGAAGACAGACAGGATTCAACTCCTATTGTGAGTTTGGACAGGGTAGTGGGAGAGGTACAAAAATGGAAAGTCAATTCATCAGGAGGCACAGAACGAGACGATAAAAAGGATGGCTTTAAAGTGATACATTGTTATAAAAAACTGACAGACAGATAACAATGACACTTTATCTTCAATTTTATGATATAGAAGTTCCTGCAGACCACCAGACTGCAGAACAACAAGCCCCCCCCAAGCTATCAGACTTTTAAACTCATCCTCAGCACTGCTCCATTGAATACAGTTTATTTCTGTTTACCCTGTGATAATTTATTCTATATTAATGTATATTGTCTGCTATGTAGCAGAAGTACAAACTTTTTTTTTTCAATTTTACTATATAACCTGTTATATTGTGACAAAATAAAACTACCTACCTATTTGACAAGTATGAAGAAAACCAGTTCAGAACAATTCCAGATATGCCCACCCAGCACTTCAGTCTGGTAGTAGTAGTAGTCAATAGTATTGAATGCAGCACTCAAGTCCAGCAGTACCAGAATAGAGCACAAACCGGTGTCTGCATTCAATAATAAGAGGTGACTTTCAGAAGGGCTGTCTTGGCACTATGATGTTGACAGAAGCCTGATAGGAATTTTTCAAAGGTGTTTTTCCAATCTATAGCAAGCAATTACTGATTAAAGATAATAGGGTGAAGGTTGTCAAAGATGCTGGGGTCCAGGGGAGGTTTTTTCAGGATAGGTTGAAGGAACACAAGCAGTTTTAAAATAGTCCAATACACAACCAGTCTACAGAGAGCTGTTCAAAACTGATGACAAATGTGTCCAAATATGATTTTAAGCAGTAATCATGTAGGGATGATGTCGAGAGGGCTGGAGGATACTCTTAGCTGAGACATAGTTTCAAAGAATACAGACATTGTAATTTACAAGAACTGGCTCCAGTAGTACCAGAATGGGTGCACAATATCTAAAAAGGCATGGTTAGGGCCAATACGTGATCTTAATCATTCGACCTTACAAGCAAAGTGTACTAAAAACTTCACAAAGTCTGCGTCGCACTAAACATAAGCACAAGGAGAGGGTTAGTTTACTAACTGATCCACAGTCTTAGATAGGACTCTAGGGGTTGTGCTTATGAGCGGGAATGAGATTTGGGAAACGGCAGTCTCTTGACGCTTTCTGTGGTTGTGGGTATTATTAGGGGCAGAGCATTAAACGTGTGAGGTCCCTATTGAAACTGAGGGAATTATTTTTCTTTCTTTTTTCTGCAAAGTAATCTCAATTTTGGGGTTCTAAACATACTCGAAAACACATCAAACTTTGCACATAATTCAGGCAGGGCCTGTTTGTATTTTAAGGGTTTCGTGCATGGGTGTTGCAAAATGGCTCACTAGAGCCCCCTACAGTGCAGTCCTCAGACAAAGTTTCACCTACACCTGTACAAAATTTCTGTGGTACGTGTATCATGTTTAGATGTACAAAAAAGCCTCTTGGAGCCATTGCCTAAACCCAACAGGAAATCGGCCATTTTGGATTTAATGGTCATTTTTGGTGATTTACACACTTTGTACTTTAATGAACTCCGCCTAGGGATTTAGTCCGATTGACTTCAATTGACCCGTTTTTCAATGTAATGTACTACTCCTAGCAGGTTGGGCAGATCACCTTCAAAACTGTCCCAGAAAACCCTTAACAATCTGATGAAGCCATGTTGTAAAACTTTTTTTTTGACTTTTCAGTTAACAGCGTGGCAGTGGCATGGCAGCGAAGTTCCATGCTTCGCCATGACACAGGATGTTGTTGTGACTTGACTGTTTAATTAGACTCCAACCCTGAACAAATGTACATGCCAACATTCACCCATAGTCTTAGCGCCACCTGCTGGCAACAGGAAGTGGTCTTTAACGAAGCAATCCCTGTGGCATGTTTCACCTACATGTATGAAATTCCTGTAGCACATGTAAACCCAACAGGAAGTCAAACATTTTGAATTTTATGGTAATTTTTGGGTGATTTACACACTCCGTACTTTAACAAACTCCTCCTAGAGATTTAGTCCGATTGACTTCAGACTTTTGCTGTGCAGTCTAAACCCACTGACGATTAAAAGTTGTACAAACGGTGAGTTTTCGATAATTCTGAATAAAACAGGACGTTTTATGTATACATGTATAATATAAGTCCCGCCATGAACACATCCACATGCCAATATTCACTGAAACTCATAGCGTCACCTGCTGGCAACAGGAAATGACACGTTTTATGCTGAAATGTACTACTCCTAGCGGGTTGGACATATCAACTTCAAAACTGTCCCAGAAAACACATTGATGAAGCCATGTTGTAAAACTTGTGAGTTTTATGGTAATTTTTAGATGATTTACACTCTCCATACTTTGACAAACTCCTCCTAGAGAACTAGTCTGACTGACTTCAGATTTTCACTGTCTAGTCTAATCCCACTGATTATTAAAAGTTGTAGAAATGGTGAGTTGCATGGCATCCAAAATCGATAATTCGCGATGAAAGTGGAAGTTGTAACTTAAGTGTACGTAATAACTGAATGAAGACACGGAGAAACATGGTAATCCAAAACACAGGGAATAATCCAGAGAACAGGAAAACAGAGCACAAGCCGGAAGACTCAACATACGGAGATGATGACACCACAAGGACTGAACACAGCTAAGGCTAACGTATACAGGGGCACATCACACATACACAAGCAGGCAGGGAAATTAAACACAAGTGAGACACATGAACAATCAAGGCAAACGGGAAACAAAGCTAGACAAAAACACCAAACACCAGTGATTACAAAATACAACAGGAAGTAAAGCTACTGACTCTCTGTGAGTGAAGTTGGCCTGGCCTGTCGTTTCTCACTCCCAGCTCGTCAAATATCGACACTTGGTCATCAATGGAGCTCCGATACTACTTCACCATGGCAACGATAAATAAAGGCAGAGCATCCATTTTAAACAGGTGGAGCTAGAAATATGGATGCGCGCCAACGCGGACCATGATTGGCTATAAAACGCAGGAGTGGAGGAAGGATCAGGATTAGCCTACATTTTATAAAGCATTGCTCATTCATCATTTACCAGACTGGAATTTCCTTAATCATGGGTTCAAACCCCGGTTAACCCGACCTTTCTGTGTGGAGTTTGCATGTTCTCCCCGTGTCCGCATGGGCTCTCTCCGGGTGCTCCGGCTTCCTCCCACCATCCAAAGACATGCAGGCTAGGTTAATTGCTGTCTCTAAAATTGTCCTTTGGTGTGAGTGTGAGTGGTTGTCTGTCTATGTGTGGCCCTGTGATGGACTGGCGACCTGTCAAGGGTGTACCCCGCCTTTCGCCCAATGTCAGCTGGGATAGGCTCCAGCCCCTCTGCGACCCTGTACGCAGGATAAGCGGTTGACGATGGAAGGATGGATGGATGGATGGATGGATGGATGGAATTTCCTTAATAAATGATAAAGTGCTGGAATTCTCCTACAGCCTGTTATTCATTTTAAATAGCTGCAGGCCTATTTATTCAGCTGGAACCTGATGGGACTAAACACCGGTGGCAATAATTGAAGATGAAAATATTTATCGAACAGATTAGACATAGTTTAGGCTGCCCATGGACCTGTGATTGTAAAGTGACAGTCCGACTCAGTAGGCCTATGCTTATTAGGCCTAATGATTTTTTTTGCAATGTAAAATGTGTCTAGGTTAAAACTGACTGTGAAGTTTTAGACATCTATGTTACATTAATAAAATCTTGCTCATTTCGTATTTTATGAAATGTTGTCAAAACACATTCAGACTATCAGCAGATAATGAAAAACTCACTTTTAAACTACATTTATTTGTTTCAGCTGCACCACAGTCATCCTCACTCAGTCACCCCAATATTGTTATCCAGCTGATAACAACAAAAGGAATTTTTGATAGTCGCAATCAGTGCGACACCAATATGAAAGGTTACTCTTCATTGATCAGTTTTATACAGATCAGTTTAAACAGCATACTGCAGCACTGTAGCGCGCAGTAAGTGTTTTTGTGCAACTGTTGCCAACCTGACAGCTGCCTTAATGTCCACAGTGTCACTGTGTCATAAAGGATGGTGTAGCTTAGAGATTTTATTCTGTGCTGAGGATAGATTTCCGATGTCCAAAGATAATTCTATGTCCACATTGATGACAGATTGATCATGAAAGCAATCATATTCTAGATCATGTTGGGATAAAAGAAGAAGCCCATTTAACCGTAATTTCGATGTTTCTAGAGATGTAACTGCGTTCCAATGTGTGCCATGACATCGACAGTCTGAATGAGGAAATGTCAGAGAAACTCGAACCGAACAGGTTAGGTTCACAGCGTAAATTGCCGGGGTTACAGATCTAGAGTTTATCTCATCTCGCTCTCTGAAAGCGAAAACCCAGTTTCCCTTATCTCGGGCTCAACTAACTCAGAGTTTTCACTAAACCCGCTTTCTGAAACAGGCCTCCGGGTACCCCCTATAGCATCGTTTTTGGTCGTGTAGGGCTCTGCAGTCAAATTAGCAATAATATATATATAAGCAACGTCCGGTCAGACTTTCAAAATAAAACTAGTGGTTAACGTTGCAATTAGGTTAGGTCATAGATGACACTAAAGGCCTACCCCACTGCGTTGAACTATGAATCTAAGGGGCTTCACAGTGCATTACAAAGTGACCCCAAGGGGTCTTGACCATGCGTCCATAAGTAATGACTTGATAGAGTAATTTTCATGCAACAATATTCAAATTGGTTTAAATAAACAATTTGATAGTAGCCTATTTCCCATCTTTGCTGAGCAGGAGTTGTGTGGGACAGGAATCAAAGGCCTGTCCTATACAGACACCTGTTTAGTGATTGAAGCAAATAAAAGCCCGGGCTATTCATTGAAGTTTTATGGCTCATTGGAATGTGGTTAAGACATACAATATATTTTCTTGTGGCTAATTAAAGTTATATGAGAGGCTGGTAAAGATCAGGGAGTGATTAAGATTTGTTAAGGTCTTTAGGCACAAAGAGAGAGAGAGAAAGAGAGAGTTATTGATCAATGAGTCTGTTGTTTATCACTCACCTGTCTGTATATGGGGCTAGAACAGCACTGTTTCGATTTTTATGTGGGTCTATTCAAGCATTTACAGTACTGATGTTTGGAGCAGCCAAAAGAAAAAACAGATTTCAGAAATTATTTCTCACAAACAAAGGCCAGGGGGGCCACGTTATGTGCATGCAAACTAAGCATAATGTACATTTCCATCTCTTTCATTTAATAATAAGAATTTTTTCAACAATGCGGGTGAGCATCCCAAATAACAATCACTCTAACAAAACAGTCCATACAAAGTGAGTCCTAGAAAAACAAGACATCCTGCAGATACAAATGAATGCAAGAGCTGCAGTTAATGGATAATTAGAATAGTTATAATTTGTATTAGTTATATATATATAAATAAACATTTTAAAATATTAGTGGAATGTTGCTTAACCATATCATGTGATAAGAATACCTTAAGAACAAATTACTGTCAGCACTACAAAAAATTACAGATGAACATTCAACACTGCCACTGTTCTAGCCCTATAAATAAACAAAATTCTGTGAGCCCCGAGCACGGTCTGATATAGGTTAAACTTCTCTGCTTGTTTATTCTCATAGCATATATAACCTGTCCACTCAGCCTGTGTCCCACTATGACCAGTCCAACAGCCTCTCTGTTCATCAGGGACTTTTTCCTGTGACTTCTGTATATTGTCTTGAAATGCAGTGGAGTACAAAACTGTTACCTTTTAAAAAAAAAAAATACTCAAACGTCCACAAAAAAAATGCCTTTGTTACAGTAAATGTAATTTATCTCTTTCACCCTTTGTTATATGGACTGAATAGTAAGCAGGAAATGACTCACCACCCACTAAGGCTCTGTGAAAAGGCAGGTCAGGGTTTTTCCTGGCTCAGAATGGGCCGTGGGGGTTGACTTCGAATGACAGTAAGCATGATCGGTACACGTATAGAAAAGGCAATGAGAATTATCTATCTGTATCTATCTATTCATCTTCTTGTTATTTCTGACCATTTGACCATAAAGAGTAACTAGTTTAAATGTATTAATAAATATCATTAAATAAAAAGTATACGTGTCCTGTGTCTTGTCTGTGTGTTTGTCTTGCAGGATGTGGTTCTGCGAAGTCATCATCAGCGGCATGAGTTACACCTGGGCCTGAGTGGTTCGGAGTTATAAAGCTCACCCCCTTTTTGTCTTTGCTCTCTCATCTTCGTGGCTGTTGATTGCTTTTTTTGTTCTTACTGACGTTTCACACACCCACACACTGATATGACTGATAATGATTCACACGTCATTATCTTTGTTAAATCTTGTTTTGTAAAATAAATTGTCACTTTTCCATGCAAGCTTGTCTTGTCTCCCATCTTTGTCGCAGCCTAAGAGCTGGGCAGTGACTCAACTGTTTCACAAATAAAACCGACCAAAACTGTTGTTCTCTCCGTCGTTAAATTATTGCGCGAGAAAAATGTTCTACATGGTGGTTAGTCTCTGATATGTTTATGCAAAGTGCTAACTCGTGAATAATAAAAACTGCATACAGAACAAGGAGTTCAACAGCTAAAAAGTTTGCTGTAGCGTGTCAACCCTTTTTTTAATGTCCCGCCCCTTCCAGGCTGTGATTGGTCAATTCACAAAAAGTGACTTTGTCAAGCAACTTTATGCACACTGCTTCAAGAAAGGCACCCGAGCTTCTCCCTCCACTGTGTATCCAGACAGAAATTTGCAGGCAGGCGATAATGGGAACAGGTGAGTGTCACGTAGTTCCCAGAGACCCTGATATGGAGAGGGCAGCAAAGACAACCGACAGCTTATGAGAAGTGCCTGTTCACAAGACAAAGAAAACAGTAAAATATAGCACAAGATGTCATCTCTCACTTTAAAGTTCAGGTGAAGTCAAACCAACGCAGCAGCTGGTTTATAAATCCTGGGCCAGCTGCATGTCTATAATACAGCGGCTGTGGATGGGAGGAGAAGTGACTGCTGGAAGTCAAAGATGTTGTATTTAAGTGTAATGTTCTGCTTGCTCAGCAGTTTGAGAAATTAATATTAAAAGACATTCGGCAGGAAAAAGCCTGCAGGTTCTTTCCTTTTCCATTCAGTCCTGTTCCTGAACATTATCTGTTTTTGTGTTCAATCATTCTTTTCAGTCCAGTGTTTTGTCAGCTAATTATTTTATTTATCAGGTGATCAATTGTATTTAATTAATTCTGCAAATAAGGGAATACTGGAATCAGCTGTGTGGTGTTGTGTGTTCAACAGGGTTGTGATCCACTAAAAGGGTCATGGTTACTGTGAAGATAATTAGATGTGTAATGTTTTCATCTACTTTTGGAGTTGCAGATCAAGTACTCATTTGCTAAATACTTAAACAGGTGTGCATCAGTGTGTATTGTAGGCAGTCACTGTATGTCAAATGTTTGAAGAAGGGCAAAACTGTTCTAAGTATCTTAATTTACTATTTTGCTTCTTGCATTTCTTCAGTGCTTGTGCCTGTTTAGTGCTTACTTCACTAGTAAGGACCACACAATCAACAGGTATGATTAGATGATTTATTGATAACAAACGGAAGATATATGAAGATTGCAGTAGCTACGATAGGGAAATCCGCCGTAGCGCCCGGGCACGACGGACCCCCTTCTAACCCTATGGAGAGGAGGAAGATTAGGAGGCAGTACAGAGAAAGGGGTGGGTGGGAGGGATGCAGGATACGAGAGCGAAGGGGAGGAGTTAGGACGTGGGGGTATTTATGGAGATGCTGGCGATGACGTGGTTCATGTGTGGTCCCGCTCCTGAAACTCTGCTAATTAGCGCCACTTCACTAGCAAGGACCACACAATCAACAGGTATGATTAGATGATTTATTGATAACAAACGGAAGATGTATGAAGATTGCAGTAGCTGAATAGACATTCGAAAGCGTTGTGGGGAAGCTACGATAGGGAAATCCGCCGTAGCGCCCAGGCACGACGGACCCCCAAAAGCTTCCAATTATTTGAGAGAACACTGGGTGATCTGGGATCTTGGGATCTTAAGCGTAGTAGTGGTACGCTTTGTAAGATCAGTGCACATGATCTGTGTCGAATGCTCGAGACTGACGCCACGATAGCCTGAAAGTTAGCTCAGATCCTGGGAGGATAGACTGAAGTAATGGATGGGAGAATACCTTGCGAAAGAGTACCTTTGGCAGGGCTGCTGGTAGAACCGGAATCGAGTAGCTACTAGACTGGTCTCGGACAAACTCCTGTGGTTGTGCGCTGGGTTTCCCTAGTTCATGAGGGTCTTAGAGGGTTCAGAGATGACTGGACTTTGAAGAAAAGGACGAAAGTGAGCTGGCCTGATTGGCTGGACTTCAGATCGCTTTGGTAGAAAGCAGTGTTGTTTGAGGAATAACCCAATTGTGGGCATGACGGCGAAGGTCAGCAAGAGGACATGCAGTGAAATGAAACCGAAGAGAGCGAGCGTGGACGTAACATCTAAGGTTCAAGTCGTGTGAAGGATGCTGTAACTGGCGCAGATGGTGTGGATGCGGATGGATGGAGAGTCTGCTGTAAGAGGGAGGCTGCTGGGGTCTTGAAATGTCTATTGACGATGAGCACCTCTAAGAAGGTGTGTTATCTGAGAATGTGTTTGGAAAAGAAGCCAGTGCTTCCGCTAAAATGGACTTCGGTGGGGTGTGTTTTGTAGCCGCTGTGGGCACGTTGATGAAATGAGAAGTGGTGCCGAGATCGAATGACGGGGAGGTCATGTTGTGCTTGTTGTGACGGTGGCTGAGTTCTCCAAAGCCAGCCTGTAACCTGAGAGAGGGCTATGTTGTTGGTGTTAGATTTTCGGGGATCGTTCTCCTGCGATTAGTCTTCTTTGTAGTCCCCCCAAAAACCTGCAGAATATGTGGCGGCGGTGTACGATTGGTATCTTGGGGTGTCACTTGTTTGTGAAAAGTTGAACCCGATCCTGTTGGCAAAGGTTGGGCCAAAGCTAGGAGCAAGTGGGGATCGAATGCTGATTGCATGAGCTTTCAATCCAGATTAAGTGTGAGACTGATATGTCAAGAGTGAATCCTAGAAATCTAGGGTCTTGGGGTGACCTGCTGTTTTTTATGCAGACCTTGGAACCTGGAGGTTGGAGAAAACCGAGAGAGCTTGGAGCGACGGCAATAAGTTTAGGATGAGACTGGGTACCACTTCGGGGGCATGTTAGGGTTGCGTGGTCGGTTGGGCCGACCAACCGACCACGCCAGAATCCCAGACTAGTGCGACCTGCAGAGATTGAGCGGCATCCCGGTTCCGGAGCCCCTTAATTGAAACGATTGTTCACTCAAAACGACTTTAGTTTAAATTGCTGTTTGTTTGGAATGACATGCTGAAACGACTGTTCGATCGGAACAACTATCCATTGAGACAACATTGGCTCTCAACAACATGGTTTAATGAATGGAAACGACTGTTGGCTGGATGTTAGCTTGAAACAATTGTTCACTAGAAACGCTGTTCGCTCAAAACTACTGTTAGCTGGAGGCGAATGTTAGCACAGAATGAATATAAGCTCAAAACTAATTTTGCTCGAAAGCTAGGAAACGACTGCTAGCTTGAAAGAAGAACAAATGTTTACTTGAAAACGACTATAGCTCAACTGAATTAACTAGAAGATGACTGCTTGGAATGACTTGCTTGGAAAATGGCTAAGCAAGGAAATGTCTGTTGGCTCAAGAGTGTTAGCACGAGACAACTATGGCATGAAATGGCTGTTTGTTCGTAGCGACTTAGCGCGATGATGGCTGTCTGCTCGAAGCAACTTAGCGATAAATACTTGGCTAGATATGACTGTTTGCTTGAACCGCGTGGTTTCGATGAAGACAGCTAGATAGAGACTCTTTATTTTAAGCGACTTGGCTTAAAAATGACCGTTTGCGCGAGGCTGACGTAGCTAGACAATGGCTATTAGCTCGAAGTAAGCACGGAGCGGCTGTTTGGCTCGGAGTAAGCGCGAAGCGGCTGTTGGGCTCGGAGTAAGCGCGAAGCAGCTGTTTGGCTCGGAGTAAGCGCGAAGCGGCCGTTGGCCGGGAGTAAGCTCGAAACGGCTGTTAGCTTGAAGTAAGCGCAAGTTTACAAAACAGAACGGCTGTAGCTCGAAGTAAGCGCGACATGGCTGTTAGCTCGAATTAAGCGCGAGACGGCTGTTAGCTTGAAGTAAGCGCAAGCTTACAAAATGGAACGGCTGTAGCTCGAAGTAAGCGGGACGGCTGTTAGCTCGAAGTAAGCATGAGACGGCTGTTAGCTCGAAGTCAGCGCGGAGACGGCTGTTAGCTCGAAGTAAACACGAGACGGCTGTTTAGCTTGAAGTAAGCGCGAAACGGTTGTTTAGCTTGAAGTTAGCTCGAAATGACTGAGCTTGTGATTAAGAACTTGAAACAATTGTACTTAAGCGGTTAGCGTGTATGCTGCTACCATCAGTTATAACAGAACTGGAGATTACTATTGAAAGATAAGTGAAGAATGGCATGAAGTTCCTGTCCTTTAAAACGGTTTCGGTCTGACTTTTCGGATGGTTCTGTGTAATGGACCATTATGTGTGGTCAGGTTAGTGGTTGATGGGAGCAGACGGTGGGCATCCCGGTGCCCAATGCCCCTACTGAAATCGGCTGCTGAAGTTGTTCGAGGTGTATGACTGTAGGGGGCGCCAGCACCGAGATGCTGGCGCCCCCTATGGAACTGGCTGCTGTAGCTGCTGGAAGTGTCCAGCTGTGGCACTGGTGTTCAGGTCCCGAAGGCCCCTAAAGAAGCCTGCTGCTGTGGTTTATAGATGTAGACGGCTGGGGTGCTGGCATAACCCAGTGCTGGGTACCTGAAGCTTCGGGAGCTGGATAGCGGGGTGCTGACTGCTAGATGTGGTTGTCCAGTGTGATGTAGGCTGTTAGTGCGGTCAACCTGATTGGACGTGCTGACGTACTGCGGTAAGCGTGTTGACTCATTTCCGTTTCCGGTGCTTGTGTGTTGGTAGCCTGTTTGCTGCTCTCGCTAAATACCAGATAAAATTGTTAGATTATCATTACAGCGGCCAATTGTCCGCTAAACACTTATTCTTACAGTAAGTTTACCTAAGCACTCACAGTTCTTTCCATCTTTAGTGACTGCTGTTCGATCTCATAGTTGTTTTCAAAAGTTTTGGTAGCCAACGCTACCGTACTTTAGCTTAGCCGTTAGCGACTTTAGCATAGCAGCTAACGATGGCTTCTCCTTCTCCATCTCTCTCTCCTGCTTTCTCCTGCTCGGTGTGTCAGATGTTCAGTTACTCCTCTGCCTCCTTTAGCGGTAATGGTACGTGTAACAAGTGTAGTTTATTTTTAGACATGGAGGCGAGGCTCAGTGAGTTAGAAGTCCGGCTCCGCACCTTGGTAGCTCAGCCTACTGTAGCTAGCCAGTCCCGGTAGTCGGTGCGGACCGACCTGATTTAGCCTCTGGTAGCCGTTCCCGGCATTTCCTGAGCAGCCAGGAAAGGGTGGCTGGGTGACTGTCCGAGGAAGAAATAGTCGTAAGCATTCAAAGCCCTCAGGACATCACCATTTGCTTCCCGTTTCTAATAGATTTTCCCCACTCAGCGACACACCGGCTGAGAAACCAACTCTGATAATTGGCAGCTCCATTTTGCGAAGCGTGAAGTTAGCGAAACCAGCGACCATAGTCAAATGCATCCCAGGGGCCAGAGCGGGCGACATCGAGTCCTATTTGAAACTGCTGGCTAAGGATAAGCGTAAATACAGTAAGATTGTTATTCACGTCGCGGTAATGACTCCGGTTACGCATATCGGAGGTCACTAAGATTAATGTTGAGTCGGTGTGTTCATGCACGCAAAAACAATGTCGGACACCGTAGTTTTCTCTGGACCCCTGCCCAATCTGACCAGTGATGACATGTATAGCCGCGTATGTCGTCATTCCGCCGCTGGTTATCGAGGTGGTGTCCAGCCAACGATGTGGGCTTTGTAGATCATTGGCAGACTTTCTGGGGAAGACCTGGTCTGATTCGGAGAGACGGCATCCATCCCTCTTGGGAAGGAGCAGCTCTCATTTCTAGAAATCTGGCCAACTTTATTAGCGGACCAAATCCATGACAACCCAGAGTTGAGACCAGGAGGCAGAGTCGCAGTCTAACACACTTCTCTGCCTTTCTAATTCAGCAGTTACCCACCCAAAACCCTACACTGAAGTCGCAGTTTAACACACTTCTCTGCTCCTCCGTTCCAGGAGTTACTTAGTGAAAACCCTATAGTCACGGTGTCTGTCCCCCGACCATTGAAATTATTTAAATCAAAGGTAAACAGAAGAGGAGCTGTGCATAAAAACCTCATAAAAATTAAAACCACAAGAGCAATAGTGCAAACGAATAGGAGAGTAAAATGTGGACTCTTAAACATCAGATCTCTCTCTTCTAAAGGTGTACTAGTAAATGAATTAATATCAGATTATGAAATTGATTTATTCTGTCTTACTGAAACCTGGCTGGGTGATGGAGAATATGTAAGCCTAAATGAATCCACCCTCCCAGTCATATGAATACTCACATTCCTCGAAGCACAGGCCGAGGAGGTGGAGTTGCGACTATCTTTGACTCTAGCCTAGTAATCAGCTCTAAACCTAAACTAAATTATAACTCATTTGAAAGCCTTGTCCTGAGTCTTTCACACCCAAGCTGGAAATCACTGCAACCAATTCTATTTGTTGTAGTGTACCGAGCACCTGGGCGTACTCTGAATTCTTATCTGAATTTGCAGAGTTTTTGTCAACTTTAGTCCTTAAAGCGGACAAAGTTATTATTGTAGGGGATTTTAATATTCATGTGGACGTTGAGAATGACAGCTTTAGTGCTGCGTTTATCTCTCTATTAGATTCAATTGGCTTCTCTCAGAGTGTTCATGAACCGACTCACTGTTTTAATCACACCCTCGACCTTGTTCTGGTATATGGTATCGAAAATGAACAATTAATAGTGTTCCCACAGAATCCCTCTTTATCTGACCACTGTTTGATAACTTTTGAGCTTGTACTGCTGAACTACCCTCCATTGGGCAAAAAATTTCTATACAAGGCGTCTGTCTGATAGTGCTATAGCTAAATTTAAGGATGCGATCCCATCGGCTCTAAGTTCACTATCAGGTATCAAATTAACAGAGGACTCTTCACGAATTTCAGTCCCTCCCAAGTCGATCATCTTGTTGATAGTGCTGCAGGCACGCTCGCGAACAACACTCGACTCTGTAGCCCCTCTACAAAAGAAAATACTAAAACAAAGACGGTTAGCTCCATGGTATAATACTGAAACTTCGCAAATTAAAGAAAATATCACAGAAACTTCGAGAGGAATTGGCGTTCCACCAAACTGGAAAATTCTCGTTTAATTTGGCAAGATAGTCTTAAAACTTATAGGAAGGCCCTCCGTAATGCCAAAGCAGCGTACTACTAGCGTCATTAATAGAGGAAAATAGGAACAACCCCAGGTTTCTTTTCAGCACTGTAGCCAGGCTGACAGAAAGTCACAGCTCTATTGAGCAAAGTATTCCCATAGCTCTCAGTAGTTATGACTTCATGAGCTTCTTTAATGATAAAATCCTAGCTATTAGAAACAAAATCCACCAAGACCTGCCCTCAACTGGCACCGACTTAAGTCTATACTCAGGAACTTTGGGAACAGCTGTAGAACCAGTTATATGTTTGGACTGCTTTGCTTCCCTCAATCTTTATCAACTAACTTCAATAATTTCTTCATCTAAACCATCTACCTGCCTCTGAAGTTTTGCCCTTGGTTGGCACTTCTCTGCTGGATGTGATCAATTTGTCTTTATCAACAGGCTACGTGCCACAGTACTTTAAAGTAGCTGTAATTAAACCTCTTCTGAAAAAGCCCAACCTGGATCCAGATGTTTTAGCCAACTATAGACCTATATCTAACCTTCCATTTATCTCTAAGGTCCTGGAGAAAGCAGTCGCCAAACAGCTGGGTGACTTTCTACATAGCAATAGTTTATTTGAGGATTTTCAGTCAGGATTTCGAGCCCATCATAAAGGACTTGTCTCTGTATTGGTTTTATTAGATCTTAGTGCTGCATTTGATACCATTGACCATCAGATCCTATTACAGAGACTGGAACATTTCATTGGCATCAAAGGAACCGCTCTAAGCTGGTTTAAGTCCTATTTATCAGATCGATTTCAGTTTGTACATGTTAACGATGAGTCCTCCATGCATACCAAAGTTAGTCATGGAGTTCCACAAGGATCTGTGCTCGGACCAATCCTCTTCACTTTATATATGCTTCCCTTAGGCAATATTATCAGGAAACACTCCATAAACTTTCATTGTTATGCAGATGATACTCAGTTATATCTATCGATCAAGCCAGATGAAACCCATCAGTTAGCTAAGCTTCAAATGTGTCTTCAGGATGTTAAAACCTGGATGACCTGCAATTTTCTAATGTTAAACTCAGATAAAAGCGGAAGTTGTTGTTCTAGGCCCTAGGCACCTTAGCGTGACGCATTATCTAAAGATATAGTTTCCCTGGATGGCATCGCCTGGCCTCCAGCACCACTGTGAGAAATCTTGGAGTTATCTTTGATCAGGACATGTCGTTTAATTCTCACATTAAGCAAATTTCAAGGACCGCTTTTTTTCACCTACGTAATATTGCAAAAATCAGGAACATCCTGTCTAAAAATGATGCAGAAAAACTAGTCCATGCATTTGTTACTTCTAGACTGGATTACTGCAATTCCCTATTATCAGGCTCTTCGAAAAAGTCCATTAAGACTCTTCAGCTGATCCAGAATGCTGCAGCACGTGTTCTGACAGGAACCAGTAAAGAGATCATATCTCTCCTGTCTTAGCTTCTCTGCATTGGCTTCCTGTAAAATCCAGAATAGATTTTAAAATCCTTCTTCTCACATACAAAGCACTTAATGGTCAGGCACCATCTTATCTTAAAGAGCTCATAGTACCTTACTACCCCACCAGAGCACTGCGCTCCCAGAATGCAGGGTTACTTGTGGTTCCTAGAGTCTCCAAAAGTAGAATGGGAGCCAGAGCGTTCAGTTATCAGGCTCCTCTCCTGTGGAACCAGGTTCCAGTTTGGGTTCGGGAGGCAGACACCGTCTCTACATTTAAGAGTAGGCTTAAGACTTTCCTTTTTGATAAAGCTTATAGTTAGGGCTGGCTCGGGTGAGTCCTGAACCATCCCTTAGTTATGCTGCTATAGGCTAGACTGCCGGGGGATTTCCCATGATGCACTGAGCTCCTCTCTCCTCTTCTCTCTTTCTCTCTGAGTGCAACCTCATCCCATTAATGCATGTTACTAACTTCGATTTTTTCTCCCTCTCCCGTGGTGGTGTGCTTCCCCTCCTGTCCTCCCCCCCTCCCCTCACTTCCCTGCGGGTGTTGCTGGCTCTGGAGCTGTGGAGTCTGGACCTGTTGTTGGGAGTCTCCTGCTGCCCCGTGTTCCTGCTCGACGCCCTCTGCTGCAGTTGCAACTGCTATTACTAGTCCTATTGCTATTATTACTGTTATAATTAATATCACTAAACATTACTACAAATATCTGTACCATTTTTCATTCAGTCTATAGCACCATTACCTTTATTGTCTGTACCTCTATGTGTATACTGTGTAGGTTGCCTCCCTCTGCTCTCTCTCTCCTGCTCTCTCTCTCTCTGCTCTCTCCTCTCTCTCTCCCCTCACCCCAACCCGGTCGAGGCAGATGGCCGCCCACCCTGAGCCATGGTTCTGCTCGAGGTTTCTGCCTCTTAAAGGAAGTTTTTCCTTGCCTCTGTCAGCCTAGTGCTTGCTCTTGGTGGGAATTGTTGGGCTTCTGTAAATAACTTCAGAGTACGGTCTAGACCTGCTCTTTATGAAAAGCGCTGTGAGATAACTG
>JALXJV020000010.1:472003-490585 GCA_024633595.2 Lepomis macrochirus | reverse complement strand
ATCCATCCATCCATCCATCCATCGTCATCCGCTTATCCTGCGTACAGGGCCGCGGGGGGGGGCTGGAGCCTATCCCAGCTGACATTGGACAAAAGACGGGGTACACCCTGGACAGGTCACCAGGTCATGGCAGGGCCACACAGAGACAGAGAACCACTTACACCTAAGGACAATTTGGGACACGCCAATTAACCTAGCCTGCATGTCTTTGGATGGTGGGAGGAGAGAACCCACACGGACACGGGGAGAACATCCAAACTCCACACAGAAAGGCTGGGACCGGGGTTTGAACCCACGACCTTCTTGCTGTGAGGCGACAGTGTTAACCACTGCTTCACCGTAGTGGTATATAAATAGCACACCTATTTAACCAAGCTTTTAGCTGAGATGTATTTATTTCAGTTAAAAGCTTGGTTAAATTGGTGTGTTTTTAGTTTGCCTTTACACGTCCAGATTTCCAGCTGCCCTCAGCTCATCAGGAAGTCATCATAGGTGGGCCATAATATTGAAATGACGCCTCTTTCGGATTGTGAGTTAGGTTTGAAACGCCGTTTCACAGATTTTCTGAGCTGACTGGTTGCTGTGTGTGTGATGCAGGCGCTGATCGCCACAATGAGCTTACCTTACTACACGTGTCTTTCTGTTCTTTGCATTTTTCCTGTCTGTAAAAAGCGGCGGATGGCCTGACGATTTCACCCACCCCCACATTACCCGTGGTTGGCGGCAGCTACTTTCATTCCGTGTGACACTAAAGTTTATGTAGTGACAGCTTCTGTCAAGCTTAAGGCCGTTGAACAACAAAAAGGCAAGGTACAGCATAACGTGCAGACGAAGCATCAACTTCTGCTTTCAGCTTGGATGTCATGTGACCAGAGTTTAATTGCAGTGTTTGCGATTAGAAAATCTCAAATGCAGGAAATCGTTCAACCTTTATATTCACAGACAGAATAACCATTGTTGCTGCGGTTATTTTACTGATACTGCCAACACATCTGTTGGTCATTATTTGAGTCCATGTCCCCTTATGTAATCAAGTGCCTGTCTCTCAAACTCTGAAGAATTAAAAGGCCATCTCAGCTGCAACATCTGACTGTTGAACAACAACAAGAGTAGCTAATCTTGTTGGTCAGTTTACATAACTTTTTATTGATTTGCCTACTAGAACGAATATCATTCAGCATAATATTGAGGTGACCGATTCATGTCCCATCCATATCTGCGCTAATCAGGTGAAGCGCACATTGATGAAAGGAGAAGTACTATATCATCTCCAAAACGGTTTAACTGCACCTAGTTCCATCCCCTGGAGTTCGCCATGTCTCCTGGAGGCTAAATCCAACGGCTTAACTGACTTTCAAAAAGTCAACTCTGTTATAGTGCGTGATTCCTACCGTTTGCCCAGGATGGTGTATTGTGTTGACAATCTAGGGAATGCCAAATTGGTTAGCAATCTAGATTTATTAAAAGGTTATTGATAAGTACCACTAACAGAGCGTGCTGCTGAGATTTCTGCATGTGTCACGCCTGATCATTTCTTACAGTAGGCTGGCATGGCCTTTGGGATGTGCAATGCACCGGGTACCTTTCAAGAATTGGTAAAAACTGTGTTGGCTGGGGTGACCAACTGTAATGGCTATTTGGATGACCTGATTATACTTAAACATGGGAGGAGCATCTACAGATACTTGTGCTTTAAGTGATACTTTTAGCTAAATGTGACTTTGGGAAAGTGACTGTCACCTACTTAGGGAGACACGTGGGACAGAGTCTGGTGTGCCCTATTGAAGCCAATAGGGCTTCAATAGGACGTAAACCCCCCCGGCAGTTCCTCGGCTTAACAGGTTACTATCTCATCTTCTGCCGCAACTTTCCATCTGTTGTTCAGCCGCTCACTTGTCTCCTCAGTCCCATCTAGATCCCAGTCCAAAGTAGATTTCATGTGGACACTATACTGTCAAACTGTGTCCGATAGTGCTAGTGTTCCGGGACTGGCAGCCCCAGATTTTTCCAAGGCGTTTATTCTTGAGGTAGACGCCAGTGCCGTAGAGGCCAACACTGTTCTGCGGCAGGACGATGCAAATGGTGTAGTCCACCCTGTATGCTACTTCTCCTGCAAGTTTAACAAACACCAAGTTAACTACTCAACCACAGAGTAGAAACCCTTGCTTTCCAGCATGTTGAGGTATATGTTGTATCCAGTTCTCTGCCAGTAATGACCGATACTGACCATTGTTTTCCTTTCTTGCATGTACAACCATAAGTAATTCCTCAAATGTAAGTCGCATTGGATAAAAGCGTCTGCCAAATGAGTAAATGTAATGACTCATGCGATGGGCATTGATTGTGCAGGATAACCATCTGGACATTTGACAAAGTGGGCTTAAAATGTCCTAGCTGATGCCCTATCTAGGTTATAGTGAGTTACGAAACTATAGTGTTTGTATCTGGGGAAGGGTGTTAAGGCTGCTGCTGGCACCCTGTTTGTTTTTGACTGTAAGGCAAGGCAGGTTTATTTGTATAGCACATTTCAACAACAAGGCAATTCAAAGTGCTTTACACAAAACATAAAAGCAAGAGGGAAAAACAATAAAAACGTTTTAAAGCAACATAAAATATTACAATCAGGGTTAAAAGAGTTAAATGGAAAATAAAAACAGGCTGAGGGGTTGAGCAAATAATTGAATCACAATCATTCTGAAGAGAGAACAAACAGAGAAGTACACTTAATCTACTCTCTCTAGCTAGTCTGTACTCGGGTCCACAGCAATCTTTGGGTCCACTGAAACTCCAAAAACCCTCGGACACTACAGAAAACCAGGACATGTCTGTCAGCTGGCCACTTTGATCCAGTTATACTCTGGACCCACCTGCATGTTTACAGGTGGACAGAGGTTCCTGCAAACCACTCGGCTGCGAGATTTAAGACCACTTCCTTCACTCTGTTCAGTCTCACTCCCAAAATGTCTTAACCCAGCTACCTACTCATTTCTCACCGTTTAAATATTTAATTAAAAGTAATTGTAAAAAGCTAAAAACAAAAAACAAAGAAAAAGAAAACAGGACAGTAAAAGTTACAGTGCAGTGTAAGTTATAAGTTATCAATAAAAAGAAAAATCTTAATTAAAAGCAGTGGTAAAAAGAAAGGTCTTCAGTCTTAATTTAAAATAACTGTTTCAGCAGACCTGCAGTTATCTGGGAGTTTATTCCAGATATCTGGAGCATAATAACTGAACGCTGCTTCTCCTTGTTTAGTCCTTGCCCCAGACGACCTGAGAGGTCTAGATGGTTCATAACGAAGCAGAAGATCAGAAATATATTTTGGCCCTAAACCATTCATTGCTTTGTAAACTAACAGCAGGATTTTGAAATCAATTCTTTGACATACAGGAAGCCAGTGTAAAGACCTCAGAACTGGAGTGATGTGATCCACCTGTTTGGTCTTAGTGAGGACTCGAGCAGCAGTGTTCTGAATCAGCTGCAGCTGCCTGATGGATTTCTTAGGGAGCCCTGTAAAAACACCGTTGCAGTAGTCAAGTCGACTGAAGATAAATGCATGGATAAGCTTTTCCAGGTCCTGCTGAGACATAAGGCCTCTTATCCTTGATATATTCTTCAGGTGATAGTAGGCTGACTTTGTAATTGTCTTAATATGGCTCCTCAAATTCAGGTCTGAGTCCATGACTACACCAAGATTTCTGGCTTGATTTGTTGTTCTTGACATTACAAAAACAATAACTTCAGTTTTATCTTTGTTTAATTGGAGAAAATTCTGGCACATCCAGTCGTTGACCTGCTCAATACATTTACTCAGCACTTGTATGGGATCATAGTCTCCTGGTGAAATGGTTATGTAAATCTGTGTGTCATCTGCATAATTATGGTAACATATTTTGTTGTTTTTCATAATCTGAGCCAGTGGAAGCATGTAAATGTTAAACAAAAGAGGTCTCAGAATGGAGCCTTGGGGAACAGGTCATTCTTGTCAGCTCAGATGTGTAGTTACCTATAGACACAAAGTAGTCCCTGTCCTTTAAGGATTCAAACCATTTTAGTACTGTGCCAGAAAGTCCAACCCAGTTTTCAAGTCTGTCTAGTAATATGTTGTGGTCTACCGTGTCGAATGCAGCACTGAGATCCAATAATACTAAGACTGAAATTCTGCCACTGTCAGTATTTAAATGGATGTCATTGAAGACCTTAACTAGAGCTGTCTCAGTGTTGTGGTGTGGTCGCAAACCTAACTGGAAGACATCAAAGCAGTTATTTATTGCCAAGAAAGCACTAAGCTTTTGAAAAACAGCCTTTTCAATTATTTTACTTAAAAATGGAAGATTTGATATGGGCCTATAATTGCTCATTAGTGAACTGTCTAGATTGCTCTTTTTTAAGAGTGGCTTATGTTAGTTCCTTTAACGAACGAATTGTTTGCAATTTTGGACGACGCATAGGTTCGACAGTAAGTACAGTGCATGGACTGTTCGACGGGAAGGTAGGCTAACCATTCCCTGGTTTTCCCTCTGTCATCAATGCGCCACTTGTTCAAAAGTACCTTCTCTTTTTATTTACTTCACCCTCAACAGTTTGTACATTCATAGCTACTGCTGACTCCGTGGCGTGCCTCCTAACACCGGGTATATGTCGCCACATTTTTTAAATTTTTCTTTCGTCTGTACCTCAGCTCAGCTGAGTGTCACGGTCCGTTCAGCGCTGTGTCCGTGATGCACAGCGCTGAAAACCAATCAAATTAGTTACTCGACAAAAGTGCATTATTTTTACTTAGCAACAGCATTCTTTGACAAAAGCTGTCCAATCCGTTACAAGGAATGTTTTAAGTAGTAACCAATAAAAATATGTTTTACAATCTACCCGCAACTGTGGCTGGTATACAAGGTAAAGTCACCCGCCACTTTGAAAGAGTACCCGCCATTGGCTGGTGGCGGGTGCTAATTTCCCACCCTGACCATAAAAACCTGGAGGACATAATACAACATCTGAAATCCTCCTCATGCTGCCTTGATATTTTGCCAACAGGTTTTTTCAAAAATGTTTCTAAATGCATGGCCTCAGATTTACTACAAATTGTCAACATGTCTCCCCTCGAAGGTTTTTTCCCACAGGCCCTGAAAACTGCAATCATTAACACATTGGTACCGAGTCGACCGTTCTCTGGTATTTATTTTCATGATAATCGAATGTAAAGAGTTTTATCTCTAAAAACTGTTTAGCTTATAATGTCTTTATAAATTTAAATTCTGTAAAAAAGTGGCTGGTAAAAAATATAAGTGGCTGATAAAATTGGGCATCCACCTGCCACTGTGGCTGGTGGGCAAAAAAGTTAATTTCCCACCCTGTTTATGGTTAATAGAATCAAATTGTCTCATGCTATATGAATCGTTTTTAAGAGGACACAGGGACAGGACATATCCTGTTACTGACATGGAGGCGCTTATTGCTTGTCTAATTGTTTGAATTTTGTCTGTGAAGAAGGAAGCAAATTCATTGCAGGCCCTGGTGGATAGAAGGTCAGAGGCTACAGACACAGGAGGGTTGGTTAGCCTGTCGACAGTAGCAAACAGGGCATGTGCATTATTAGTGTGTTTGGTGATGATGTCAGAGAAGAAAGACCACCTTGCATTTCTCAGCTCTAAATTACAAATGCAAAGTCTCTCTTTATAGATGTCATAATGAACCTGGAGATTTGTTTTCCGCCACCTGCGTTCAGCTTTTCGACACTCTCTTTTTTGAGTTCTAATCAGCGTGGCATTTCTCCATGGAGATCTTCTCTTACCAGAGACCACCTTCACCTTGGCTGGTGCAATGGCATGAATAATAGCTGTAATTTTAGAACTGAAATTATCAACAAGCTCATTGACTGAGACCTGTGGAGGGGCAGGTGTCAGGGAGAAAGCCTCAATAAATTCTTCACTAGTGTTTTCAGTGATATGCTCAGAGAGAGCAACATCAGTCACCACAACCTTGGGAATGTCCAGACCCTTGGAGATGACCAAGTCCAAAGTGTGCTCCTTATTGTGCGTGGGCTCCGTCACATGTTGGGTCAGTCCATAATAATCAAGAACACAGAACAGTTCTTTAGTCCCTCTGTCCTGGGGGTTGTCAACATGGATGTTAAAATCACCAACAATAACCACACAGTCAAAGTCAACACAGATTATAGACAGCAGTTCAGCAAAGTCATCAAAAAAGTTTGCACAGTATTTAGGGGGCCTGTAGATATTTAGAAAAATAGCTCTAGAAGAGGAATTCAGCTGAAGAGCCACATATTCAAAAGAGGCAAAATTCCCATAAGACATCTTTTTGCATTGGAGGGAGTCATTAAACAACATGGCAACTCCACCTCCTCTCTTATGCACTCTAGCTTCACTCATAAAACTGAAGTTGGGAGGGGTCGACTCGATAAGGACAGCTGTACTGTTATCTTGGTCCAACCAAGTTTCAGTTAAAAACATGAAATTAAGATTGTGAGTTATTATAAAATCATTGATTAAAAATGTTTTTCTTGCCAAAGACCTAACATTTAACAAAGCTAATTTTAGTGAGTTAAAAACATTATCTGGCCCATTTTTTTCGACAGGCTGCGGCTGATGAGGAATTAATACTTCCTTAATTAATTAATTATTCCTTTTTTTATTAATTATTCCTTAATTATTAATACTTAATTAGTGCTTCCTGTTTTTTAACACATTCACCACACTTTTTCTGTTACCTATCAAGACAGGGATGGAGAAAACTACCAGCACATTGGGCCCTGGCTTGTCCTGGGAAGAGTCATGAAAGCTATTTTCCTTGTAGTCTGGACCCAGCACATATCAGACAGAGCTTACTGGGCTTTTTCGCCATTGTGGAGCGGGAAGGCGGGTTGTGCCTGGAGGACTAAGAGCCAGTGGTGGAGGTGGACGGTGAGGGGGGTTTAGGGTAGAGAAAATGGGAGTGGAGCGAGGGACGGTGCGCAGAGTAAATTTGGTCCCAGCTCTAACCAGGTCCAACAGGGGGTAGAGGGGAGAAAGTGTGTCTGGAAATGGGGATTGGGGGGGTAGAGATATTGAATCCTCACTGTTGGTTTTCAGTGAGAGAGGTGGAGGCTCTTCCTCTTGGCTCAGATGTCTCCCGTGATCAGAGCTCTCTTCCGGCGGGGGCTGGGGTGGCTCTCCTTCAAGGTTTCTGGCATGTTGTGTTATGTCTTCTTCTTGTTTTGATTCCTCTTGTCTCTTGTCCTTGGTAGAGGGAACAGATGAATGACGCAGAAAGTAAAACAGGTTGGAGCTAAACAATTTTACTCCTGACTTGTTAAGGCGAAGTCCATCTGCCTTAAAAAGATGCCTGCGGTCCCACAGAATGTAAAAGTTTTCGATGAAATGCACTGAATGGACAGCACATGCTGTTGAGAGCCACCTGTTCAGTGCCATCAATCTGCTGAATCTCTCAGCTCCTCTTCGTACTGGGAGTATAGGGCCACTGATAAACACCTCACCATTCAAAGAGCTGACTGTGTTCAACAGATTATTGAAGTCTTCTTTCAACACTTCAGACTGTTGCTTCACAACATCATTGGCCCCGATGTGCAGTATGATGTTTTTCACAGACGGATGTTTAGCCACAATATGCAGGATTCTTTCTGCCAAGTCAGACACCGTATCCTTTGGAAAGCAAAGTATTTTGGTGTTCTTACTAGGGTTGAGCTGGATACTCGGCTGAAACGAGTATCCGGTACGGATAATGCATTTTTGCCGAGTACGAGTATTATACGACTAATCTGTACTCTGATTGAAAAAAAATCCTCATTGCGTAGCTGACTGGAGCACCTACGCTCTCTCTCTCTCTCTCTCTCTGCGGTCATCAGAGATTTTTTTTAAACTGTCAGCTGCTCTAACCAGTTTTATTTTACTTCACACACTGAGTGTCTGACACTTTCTTGCTGTTTTTAAAACAGGTAGTTGTGGTATAAATAAATGATTTAAAATAATATTACAAATTAAGCTACACACACAACTCCCCATCTCTCTCTTACTCACACACACACACACACACACACCTGGGTCCTACACCACGAAGCGAGTTCAACAAACCCAGGATATGTTTCCGTTATCTGGCTTCACCAACCCTAAGAACCGCGATCGGATAAGCGGCACCACAAAGCTGCTTATCAACTCGGTAAATTAACCCAGGGTTTCCCGATCCAGCCGGCAGCACGTTCACATAAAAGAGGCGGTGTTAGCAGCAGATGACCAAACAGACATGAACAGGTCCACTGTCAGCAGAGCGTCATATTTTACGATCGAGGATTAAACTGTAACACTACAGAAGTACGACAGTAGCGCAGCTGAAACTGACACATGCAGGGAGACAGAAAATCGCAGACAGTGTGAATGTCTAAATGAACAGGCGTAGTCTATAATAATGCGTTGATAAAAAAGTGTTCTTATGAGCTGCAGAAAATATCAGCCTTATTCTTTCAGCTCGGCTGTGTGTCGGCGTTTCACATTAAAAGACTCGGCCGTTCTCCCTCACTTAAAAAAAAAAAACTTGTCGCCACTTCAAAAATGAGATTAATTTATTTAACACACTCAAAAGTGTCCAAACATTTTTCTAAATTAACTTCATAAAGCAATGAAACGGAAAAATCCCTCCATGCCATAAAATGAGCTCAAATGATGTTTTAAAGACTGAATCTCAACATTTAGGCTGCTGAAAACTCACCGTCCCACCTTTTGCGCCCACATGAAAGCTTTACTAACCTAAATAGACAGACTATGTTCATATTAAAATTCAGTAGGTATTTCAATACCAAACTGTTCATCATATTCAGCCTCTCATAAGAAAAATAAAATCCATTTATTTTAACGGCTGCGTCAGGCTGTGTGAAACGGACTGGGAGCCAATAAAAAATATTAAAGACATTTAAAGGCAGTAAGTAGGCTGATCCTGCTGTACTGTAAAAACCTGTAGGCAACATTAGCCTGAGGCTTTTAATCAGTCTCTGTAGGATCGCCATAGTCAAGAGTTTCTCCACATCACCGCTGCAAACATAAAGCAGCCTATTGGCTAAAACAGTCTGTGGGATTTCCTACAGATGGTGATGTCAGAGAGCTGATTGGTCAGTAGGCAGCGTTTTCACAGAGTTAATCGCTTTTCTGGAACATAAAAAAATTTAAAGTTAAAAAAGAAAGTTATGTTGAGTATGAAAACTCTTCAATACATTTTACTTCATAATTGCAACCGCATGTATTCATTGTTGCAAAACTTGTTCTGTGTATAGTTTGTTTGTTATTGTGATCAAAACCATTGATCTGAAGCTCAATGCTGATGCTGTCATGTAAATAGTTTTCTAATCAGCAATAAATATAACAATTTCTGATCAACCCATATAAATTGCATGCTTAAAATAACATACCGTTAAAGCCCCGCCCATTTTGAGACAACCCGACCCACTTCCGGGTTAAATCCCACCCACTTCCGGGATAGGCCCCGCCCAATCCGAGTACGGATACAGATAATTCATTTGGTTAACAGATACAGATAATGCTGCACTGCTCATCCCTAGTTCTTACTGCACATGCTTACATCGTTTACAGCAGAGTCACCCACAATCAGAGTCTGAGGCCCAGTCGTTACCTTATGCTGCAGCCTTTTACTGTCTGATTTACCCTCAGTCCTTACCCTTCTGTGTGAGGACGGGATGTTATCCAGGTCATCAGACGGAGATCCAGGGTCCTGCAATAGTGGTGAAAATCTGTTCTGCTGTTGCACACTCGGTTGTTGGGGAGGTTTGTTGCTAATTCTCCCTTTCGCGGCTGTCCACGGCTGTGTCCCACCAAGAACGGGGGTTGAAGAGGCGCTCTGCCTGGATGATAATGCAGGCCTGCCAGTCGCATCACAAATCTCAGGGCGCTGGGCTCTGCCTGTTAGTCGTCCTCCCATTTCCCAAGGAAATGATTTACTCTTAGGCTTTGCACCTAGAGAGTTCCAGGGAGGACTCCCACTTTTAGATTTAGATTTATTACCCAGTACACAGGCCTCCTGCTTCTTGGTAGTCTTGTTGGTGCTAATTAGCCATGTGTTAGCATGCTCTTGTCCACTGTTTTGGCTCCACGGTAAAGTGGTGTCATTCCCACATAGTCCATTCACTTCCACATTCACTTCTAACCTGTGGATCTTGGTTTCCAGCACTGTAATTTTCTGTAGAAGTTTGTAGAAGTCGTCCGTGGAGAAGGGGGCATCTTGTTGCTAATTAGCATTAGCTATAGCTCCATTCACTGCGGTACAGGCTAGTGCTATTGATAGGCCGCACTCGCGTAGCACGTGATTTAAAAGTATCCAAGAGCTGCTGACTTCTAGCAGGGAAAAAAAGAGACTTTAAGCGAAAAAAAAAAAAGCAAAAGAATGCAAGGAGAGGCAAGAGCAAGCAGCAAAGCGTCTGCACTGTAAGAAAGCAGGAAGAAGTCTGCGGTCAAGACCACCTAGTCCTGCTTTCTCCTCCGATATTTCTAACTGGAGCAGCATCCAGCTACAACCACCAATGCAAATGCTGTGACTTCAAAAAGCCTGTCATCCTGCAGCTCAGGGCACCTTCTCGGTCTCATTAGCCATGTTTCCATCCAATTGTCATTCGAATTTTAAGCGTACTTTTGAAATGCACATTATGGGAATATTCGGTGTTATGCAGAGTTTTGCATGCCTGCCGAGAGTTGCATGCACCTCCAAATAATTATTTTAAAGGCTATAACATCCTTTTGTGGGGTTCATCAATGGTGATAAATGATTGTAAGTATATATTTTATGAATGTTTAGAGTTTATATTTTATTACACTCAGTAAAAGTAGCATTCATTGAGATTCAGCAAAAAATGTGGTGATAGCCCCGTTTGCAGTTCAAATCCGCAAATCCCCCAAGGCTTCTGATAATTCCAAGCTTGTCAGTAAAGTCCAGGTTCATCTAGAATATGCATTGGATATAAAAATTAAGAACATACATTCTTCTGCAATGCCATGATGTTTTTCCCAGTGATGCTGTCAAAACATCCAATTTTACATGTCTCAGATTTCAGCTTACTTTGTTGACAAATTATTTGCCTCTGTCAGTGAGTATTCGTTTTGGTGCAAACCACTAGTTTTGTGGATTTATTAACCCTTCCTTCTTCCTCTGTTGCTACTGGCTCTGTCCAAAACGGCCTGGCTGCTTCTCCTTGAGCCTCTGGTACCTGCCGCTTCCACCGTTGCTCCCCGCTGAATCTCTCTCCAATTGTACTTTTTCTCTGGGATCCCCATCTCCTTCGCGCACCTCCGTGTCTCTCATGCGTGCATCTGTTCCACTCCTCTCTTCCCTGTTTCCTGCATGTCCTCTGAATAAGACTTTTTTAAGCAGAGCACACAGTCTATTACCTGTCCTCCACACCTTGTCAATTTGGAGACTTCAGCGGAGGTAAGTGGCTTTCAGGGTCAGTCATGCAAGTCCATAAAATAAACTTAAAAACACACATGCATTAAAACACTCCAACAGTTAAAACACAGTACGCCAAACCACACCACTCTACAGGTTATATATATATATATGTGTATATATGTATATGTGTATATATTTATATATATCTCTGGCCGTGTCACTTTAATACCAGACCAGTAAAAGCTTTGAATGATCACATGAATGGCTTTGTCGACACCACAGTAAGCTCCAATTACGCTGTCATGGAACGCCACAAAAATGCAGTTAGAATCCTGTGGTGTGCAAACTACTTTTGCAAAGAAATACTGCTGCTAATCGCACGAACAGTGGCACTGTAATACAGTTCCCCATCTAGTGATCACATTGCATAAACACTTTAAATGACATTTTAAAATTCAATAATGTAATGGATTCAGTGCTGTTGCGTGGTTTGCCTTAGTCTACTTATTAATTGGTAGCTCTGTGCCCTTCGTTTGAGAATTCAACATTGATTTTTGGTGGAGTTTAGAGGGTATGCGTTTCTCAGTTTAAAATAAATAAGTTCCTTCACTTTCTGAGGGTCCATCGCTTTTCAATCGCTTGATAAACACTACTGAGCACTGGCATCACTGAGCATCTCCTGCTTCATTCTTCTTTTATACTCTGCCAGACTTACCAGTGATTAGCTTAATTGCTTTTCCTTGTATTCTTAGCACTTTTAAAACCGGATTTGACCAAAATGCTGTACAAATTAAAATCAAATAATTCAGTTTTATTTGTTGTTTTCATATTCAACAGGGAATCTCAAAGTGGAAAAGTAAAAACAATGTAATTTACATGGCCTAACACAAACATCTAAATGGATTGTTTTTAAAGTTTGCCAAACTAACCAATAATAGTTAATTTCTGCTGTGTACCACTGGATATATTGACAACTATCAGTGATTACTTTGATACTGAAGAAATATTAAAATCTGAAAGATTCTCTGGCAAATTCTGAAGCCCTTCCATTTATGTCCCAGCCAAGGGTGTACTGATAATCTTGTATACCGGGCAAATGCCCGGACGGCCGATGCAACTTTGGATCTGGTTTAATGTAAATTATTTATTTATTTATTTATTTATTTATTTAACTGTTTAAAAAAAAACAAACAGGCAAATGACCTGCCCATAGAGCACCGTCAGCGGCTCATTGGGTCATTTTCTATGCTGACAGTGGGCTGGCCCAATCACATCTCTTACATGCCCCCACCCCTCTCCCCTGTGGCCTGTCTGCTCCTCAAACACATGCATGAAAATAACCTAAATGTTTGCTACCGGGACTGCAGAGGCTTTAACATCAGCTGCAGTACCCGATGTAGTGCAGGCACAGGTACTTGAGGGAGTAAAGGAGAACCATGGCCCCTGCCAAACAGAGGAGGCATGTGACAGTGAAGCAGAGTGACAAAGTAGCAGGGCCGAGGGAGCAAGAGAGCCTGAGGAGAGTGGAGGTGAAGCGGTTAAGCATGGGCTAGCTCAACCTGTAAGGACCTGTTTGAAATGGCATTTGTTAAAAATGTTCTCAAAAAAAATGAAGAAATGTTAATTAAATGAATGTTATGAGAAAGATTTCTTTGCACAATAAGAAAAAATGCAATGCAAATACTGAAGAAACATTTGTATTGTAAAAAGAAAAGCTACTGATTACTGCATCATATTGTCACGGGTTTTGATGAATGCAGAGGACTTGGACTTAGATATGGAGATAAAAAGAGGCACTGAGGAAATTTGAAATTCAGCAACTAAAAAGAAAGGTGATCATTGTAAAGCACACTGTAAGCATGACTGTAGCACAATGTATTCATCATTGTTTTCTCTCCCAAACTCGCAGCAGATGATCCCAGGGAGAGAAAAACATTGTGGTGTCCTCTTCCTGTTTCTTGAATAAATAATGCACGATATAGCCTCCTTATTGAAGTGTGACTATAATTTCAAGGTATTATAAAATGACATGAATCCTACATAGTGTGTGAGTTTGAGTGACATAATGTCACGATGCCCAGTGTCAAGACACAATATAACATAATTATGACGGTTTCAGTTAAGAGCTGTGGTATTTTTAGCTTCTCACACAGTCAGTCCACTATTGGCTGCCGCACTCTTTTGCTGGTTTATTTTGCTGTACCTGTGTTACTTTTTCTTTTGTCATTTATTCTTTACAAGTGCTTTCATTCTACATAAACCTACTCGCTGATGCTCGTGTGCAAAACATGGTGCATGCATCCTTTCCAATTATGAAAACTTATAACCACAAACTGCTATTTTAATACAGGCTACTGAAAAATACGCAAAACACATAGGCCTACATAAGAACATGGAATGACTCAAAAACACTTTGACTACTGACTGAACAGACAAGGCACCAGGATTAACTAAGCCTAGCTGTTAGGTCTGGAGCAGGCTAGCTGCACAGAATAAATCACCATGGTAATTTATGTGCTACTGCTTTCGTGAAACCGAATCAAGATTTAATTCAGCCAGAGGGCTGTTTCACAAAACCAGGATAGCGGATTAAACCGGGTTTTTTCAGATATCCTGGCAGAATTAAGCCTTGACTCGGTTTCACGAAAGCGGTAGCACATAAGTTACCATGGCGATTTTATTCTGTGCAGCTAGCCTGCTCCAGACCAGGCTACCAGCCAGGCTTAGTTAATCCTGGTGCCTTATCTGTTCAGTCAGCAGTCACGCCGATCAGAAACCAAAGTGTTTTTATCAGTCATTCCATGTTCTCATGTAGGCCTGTGTGTTCTGCATATTTTTCAGTAGCCTGTATTAAAATAGTAGGTTGGGGTTATTAGGTTTCATAACTAGAGAAGATGCGTCCACTATACTTTGCACACAATGAGCATTAGCAAGTAGGTTTATGTGGAATGAAAGCACTTGTAAAAACCAAAAATAATAAAAAAGGATAAATAAAAGAAAAAGTAACACGGGTACAGCAATAAACCAGCGAAAGAAAGTGTGGCAGCCAATTGTTGACCGACTGAATGTGTGAGAAGCTAAAAATCTCACAGCTCTTAACTGAAACTGTCATAATTATTACGTTATATTGTGCCTTAAAAGTGAGCACCGGACATTATATGTCACTCAAAAAACTCACACACACTATGTAGGATTCCTATGCCATTTTATAATACTCTCAAATTATAGTCCTACTTCAATAAGGAGGATATATTGTGCACTGTTTATTCATGAAACAACTGCGTGTTTGGGAGAGAAAACAATGATTACTGCAATACATTGTGCTACAGTTAGGCTTACAGTCTACTTCTAGGCTATACACTAAATCACTTCTCTTTGCAGTTGCTGGTTTTCTAATATCTTCAGTGCTTCTTTTTATCTCTTTTATCTAAGTCTGTTTTTTATTTTGTAAATTTTTTCAAGTGTGTGCAGTTCAGACATATGACAGTAAAACATAAGTCAGCACAGCAGGAAGTCTTCACCTGTGGATGTGCTGTAGGACTACAGCCTCAGGGTCAACTTAAAGATATCATACAGTATTTTCTATGAGCACCACAACACTGACTTTTTATCTATTATCCATATTGACTAAAAAAGTACACCATTTTCACACAAAACTGACAGACCTCCAGCCTCTCTGCCAAGCCTACTATATATACACACTTTTTAAAAGTATTTGTCAAAAATGTTGCTTGCAATAAAAAATGGTAAATAACTGAAAAGGCTTTAAGAAAGGTTAATAAGAAAACATGCAGTGCAAACATAGAAGAAAGGTATGTGCATTGTCCAAAAATGAAACTTAAGCTAATTGAACAAGCTGCTGATACTGCATTATATTTTTATATTTTTTATTGTCACCTGCCAGCTGAATTTTGTTTCCTTTTTATATAAATAAAATTTATATAAAATTATTTCCACCATAAATTGGTGTAGAATATTTCTTCAGACGTCAGAAGTGTTTAATGCTCAAAAACATCTGGGGGAGGACGCCCAGATTCCCCACTCATATCTCAGCATTACATATTATTTCAAAATAGGGTTAAATGGGCAATACTAGTACTAGTAGTAATGCTGCCAGAAAAAGAAATACTTTTGTTGTGAACTCACTATATAAATAAAATTGAATTGAATAGACAGAATGTTGATTAGTGGTTGTAATTAATACATTTGCTGAGTGACATATTAAAGTCTGGTGTTTACTTGTAAGGTCTGACATAACGTTACTATTCATGGTAATGTTATAATTAATAGTTTTAGTTGGGAACAGTGATTCTTTTAGCAACTTACTTATTAAGTATTGTCTATAAGTATTGTCTGCCACGCTTTTCTCGCTGTTTTAATACTTTCTTTTTTTATATTATGTGCATTTTTTCATCAAAAACCTTTGTTACACTCATTGAGTAACTGCAAATAAAGTATGCTGCACACGTCTTTTCCATTCCAGCATCAATGAATCTGTGATCGACAGCGTGGTCTCTTGAAAAAAGTTGTTGACGCCCATTTATCTGAATTACTTACACCTGGCTTGACATAGTTGCACCTTCTGAGCCTGGTTTGGCCTTTGTGAAACTGATAAAGCCAGGATGCTCTGATCACACTAGGTCAAGCCTAGCTTTATCTCTTATCCTGGATTTCTAAATTCTGCTTTTGTGAAACAGCCCTCAGGACATCTGGAAAATCCCGGCTTAATCTGCTATCCTGGTTTTGTGAAACAGCCCTCTGGTGTAAAACGTCCAAACAGCGTCTCAGGCAACACAGACAGGCAGAATACTCAACACACAACAATGACCGGACAGAGACTAAACAGAAACAGCAAACACCAGGGACTAACGAGCAGGTGGGGGCAACACAGGTGAGAGAGATCAGGACTAACGAGACAGGCAGGCAGAGAAACAGCAGGGGAAAACAGAGACAGGCAGGCAGAAGGCTTCTGGAGTGTGATGGCCACAACCATGGCCTCACAACCATTGTAAAAAGTGGTAACCTCGTGCACTTATTATTTTGAGTTTATACTATTTTCTTTAGGATTAGTTTATAGTTTACATAAAAATTAGACATTTGTTGCAAATATTTATTCAGTTATAAATAACTCACAGGACACTTAATTCCACATACATTCTTTATTTGACTTTACAGAAGTATCTTTTTTGTAGCGCGCACAATTAGTTATTTTTGGATTGTCATTCTGTTTAATTATATTTTTGTTTGTTTTGAGCTTACCAGTTTGCTGCCACACCCGGGAGGGATCCAGGAGGTCTGCTGGATTAAAGGGGTGGCGGTCGGACCTGAAGCAGTTTTTATAGAGCAGGAGGCCTAATTGGACGCTACCACTGTTAATATAATTTTCCCGTAAATCTCCCGTATTTTAGCCTGCCTTATTAAAAAATAAGGGGCTGACTTTGGTGATCCATGTTGAACTTAAAATAAGGTATGCTGGTTAGAAATCGTGTCCGACTTTAGGCTGGCGCTGCAAAACGTCACCATGTCACATGACATTAAAACCTCGCGGGGAGCAAGGCCACTGCAGGCGCCGAGTCCGGCAGCCGCAGTTGCTTTTCTCAGGCTGCACAAAGTTGGAACCACACTTTTGCCTAGTCTCATGGCATTTTTCTTTGCAGTTGCCACTAGATCAGTCATTGATCTCAACTTACAGTACCTATACCTATACAGCACCTATACCCAATCTGAGCTCTGTCACTAGCCTCGCGATAACTGCCACCTGCAGGTAGACGTTAGACAACAGAACTGTTAGCACTCTACTCTCATGTAAAATGAACCACTCTGGCCCCGCCCACAAACACACTCCTTCCAAAACAGTCTTAAAGAAGCAAAGTCTGCAACAAATTTGTACAATAACTCACTAAAAGAGTAAAGAAATGTTACGTGAAATTAAAAGATAAACTTTAAAAGAAAAGCAATATGAAATGAAAAGAATGTGTGGAATGAAAATAAAATGTAAATGTAAAGACAAGCAATGTTAAATGAACAGAAAATATGCCAATAAGCATTTAAATAAATGCTCTTCATTTGTACCCTTTTGTGTTTTCATTTAGGCTATAACACCTGTCTTAAAATGTAAGGGATACAGGAGCTTGGTCGGGGTGGTGGGACTGCTCGCAGTGGGTGCCAAAAAATTTCACTTATTTTCAAATCCAAAACTTGACAGGTATGGTGATCACTCACTGTCATACAGCGATGCATAAGCTATTTGACCTTGTTTTTGTGGCTTGCATAGTTTCTTAATGCAGTCTTAACTTTGGCTAATTGTTCTAATGGCTGAGATAAAGTTATTTTTTCAGCATCAAGCTGGATAATCCCGCACTGATGTGAAATGACTTGTAGGCTACTCATACTTGAGTATGAGTTCCGTACTCCATGGCCACCTCTGATCACCATGGACTCATGAGTGTGAATGAGTACACTGATCCATTTATTCTGGTACACTTACCCACAGCACATACCATTCAGCAGGTTTGGGGGAATATTACAGTAGGTATACATTTAATATGGAAGGATGGTGTATTGGTGAGGGGTGTCCAACCGATTTTGGTTGGACACCAGGGCCAATGCCGGGGCCATTTTTTTTTCTTTGTCCCAGTCCAGCCCTGGTACTAGCGCATATGAGTTACACAGTGTTGCTAAAGTTAAGGTTTGTTTCTTATTCTTATAAATGCTAACTAAAAACATGCTGATGTTCAGGTTCATCCATTACATTAAATCAGGCACTCAGAGCCTATGTGTATTACGTGTTTATCAAGCGTAAGATACAACATTTACCTTTCTGGTTAAACAAATTCAACAATGGTAAAATTCCAATTTTTCATTTCCGATTTCTGACTTCAGCTTATTTACTTTTATGTTGTGATGATGGCTGACTTTGGCAGCCTACTGTGTTGTGGGCAGAATATTACAACTTGTATTCTACGCTTCCTGCAGCTCAGTGTTGACAATTATTCAACATAGTTTGACAGTATTGTTGGAGTTTGATTGCCACTGATTAAAAGTATTCCTTTGTCATTATGTGTAATTTTGTAAGGGCTGTAATGTGATGGTGAATATTGCTGCAGCCTCGACAGAAAACCCTTGATAAAATGTACGGAAATTTAAGATTGCTCAAGGTAACAGTTGTTTTAGACCATCTCCATC
>JALXJV020000010.1:432940-471503 GCA_024633595.2 Lepomis macrochirus | reverse complement strand
AGAATGGCACTTCCGCGACTGTCTTCACTTTAATTGGATCAGGATTATGTCCAGTTCCCTTATCACCATGTTGCACAGAGATTAACCTGTAGTAGAACACTGCCTCGTCCCAGGTTTTCTGTGTGTCACTAATGTGGCTGGAGATGTTTTTCCTTCCTGAAACAGTATGGCACTGTGCCAGGGTTCTTGGCATCCTGGTGATTGGGCAGCGCTATGCGCACTCTATACAGTATATACACAGGGTGTATGGTTACACCTTTCTCCTTCTGCAGACCCGACATGGCAGAGCCCCTGAGTGGCGTGGCCGTGACTTCTGTTTGGCAAGACTGTTTCTTTTGTTTGTGAGTCGCTCATGGCGGCAGTCAGCTGGTGTTGCCCCTACTGGTTTTCATACTAACTAGTTGTGCAGCAGCTGAGGACTGCCTCTGTCTCCAGATTCTTCACACATTCACAAGTGAGCACAAGTGTATAATAACCCCCTACAAAAAAAAATAACTTAAAGAAAATGTTCTTTTTCCAAGATCGTGTCAATCTCACGATTGCAAAACCAACACCTCTTGCGGGACTGCTTATTTGCTTTCAAGCTACTACAATGGACACATTCCTCAGCCTCCATTCACATATTTATTAAATACATCACCACACATACAACATTTTGTTTGGAGATGGTCTAAAACAACTGTTACCTTGAGCAATCTTAAATTTCCCGTACATTTTTATCAAGGGTTTTCTGTCGAGGCTGCAGCAATATTCACCATCACATTACAGCCCTTTACAAAATTACACATAATGACAAAGGAATACTTTTAATCAGTGGCAATCAAACTCCAACAATACTGTCAAACTATGTTGAATAATTGTCAACACTGAGCTGCAGGAAGCGTAGAATACAAGTTGTAATATTCTGCCCACAACACAGTAGGCTGCCAAAGTCAGCCATCATCACAACATAAAAGTAAATAAGCTGAAGTCAGAAATCGGAAATGAAAAATTGGAATTTTACCATTGTTGAATTTGTTTAACCAGAAAGGTAAATGTTGTATCTTATGCGTTGATAAACACGTAGTACTTTTAATACACATAGGCTCTGAGTGCCTGATTTAATGTAATGGATGAACCTGAACATCAGCAAGTTTTTAGTTAGCATTTATAAGAATAAGAAACAAACCTTAACTTTAGCAACACTGTGTAACTCATATGTGCTAGTACCAGGGCTGGACTGGGACAAAGAAAAAAAAAATGGCCCCGGCATTGGCCCTGGTGTCCAACCAAAATCGGTTGGACACCCCTCACCAATACACCATCCTTCCATATTAAATGTATACCTACTGTAATATTCCCCCAAACCTGCTGAATGGTATGTGCTGTGGGTAAGTGTACCAGAATAAATGGATCAGTGTACTCATTCACACTCATTTACTGAGTCCATGGTGATCAGAGGTGGCCATAGAGTACGGAACTCATACTCAAGTATGAGTAGCCTACAAATCATTTCACTGCAGTGCGGGATTATCCAGCTTGATGCTGAAAAAATAACTTTATCTCAGCCATTAGAACAATTAGCCAAAGTTAAGACTGCATTAAGAAACTATGCAAGCCACAAAAACAAGGTCAAATAGCTTATGCATCGCTGTATGACAGTGAGTGATCACCATACCTATCAAGTTTTGGATTTGAAAATAAGTGAAATTTTTTGGCACCCACTGCGAGCAGTCCCACCACCCTGACCAAGCTCCTGTATCCCTTACATTTTAAGACAGGTGTTATAGCCTAAATGAAAACACAAACAACACAAACAAGTCGGACACAATTTCTAACCAGCATACCTTATTTTAAGTTCAACATGGATCACCAAAGTCAGCCCCTTATTTTTTTAATAACGTAGGCTAAAATACGGAGATTTACAGGAAAATACTACTACAGGGAGGACCGGCGGAAAGAAGGGTAAAATACTGGGACTTTCCCAGCCAAAACGGGATACTTGACAGATACGGTGATCACCAGCAGTAGGTGACAGTCTTACTTTTATGATAGTGTTGTGATTATGTTATTATCATTGACCTTAATTAAAGTAATCATCATCATCATCGTCACTACAGCAGGGCACACAACTTACCCAAGGGCTTAACTTTGTCTTGAAAAGTAGTGGACATTTAAGGGCTCAGATTAGGGGTGTGACAAAACACTTGGCCTATACGAGACGTGACATTGCGGAAGATTGGGGTAATAAAAACAAGACGAGTATATTTTACTACTATCTAGAAAAAATATTTATTGATGAAATACCGTATATGATTGGGGGTTTGTCCCCCAGAAGATTTTGAGCATGAAACACTTAATTTCATGCATTCTGGAGACATTTTCTGCACCAATTTATGGTGGAAATGTTTTATTTATACAGAGGGAAACACAGAATTCAGGTGCCAGGTGAAAATTCAGAATAAAAAAAGTATACTAGAATGTGTCACATTCTACCTGTCGGCTATGCTTAGTTTAGCTCTCTGTGAGTTTTGTTGATTGGTCAGTTTTGTATCGGTTGTTTAGGCTGTTGTATTTTGATATTTTCCTTATTTCTGATCTGTTCCATGTTTGAGTGTAGTGTCTCTACAAGAATGTAGAGATTTTTACATGTACATTCCTCCCACAGGCCGTTCAAAACCAGGATATCTCATAGATCTCTAATCCTAGTTGGCAGGACGAGCTAGAGCTCACGCTTATCACTGAACAAGAGAAAGTAGGAAAGTGGTAGCTCTGTAAGAGGGAATGAAAGAGAAGAGAAGGCATTACAGCTGTTCATTTGATGTGTTGAGTGTTTATTATAAAATTGGTTAAGACTGAACTTTATCACTTCAAGCTACACTTTTTATTTCATTTTTTCTAAAGAAAAAAAATAGGCTCTTTATTTTAGTTTACTTAAATTTAGAATTTATTATTAGAGTATTTATTATTTGTTATTCCTCCAGTTTGATGTGAAAACTGAATGTTGTTGAAATATTGTGAGTTGTTGACTAAAAACATGTATAAAAACATATATGTTGATACAACTATGTGTTATGGCACTGAATGATAATGCAAGTTAGTCGTTATGATGTTCTGGACCTTTGCTTCAGGGAATTTTCTCTAACTGGACCTCTTTGAATTCTAATTGAATACCCCTGGTCTATGTTCTTCTATTTTGGGGGTTTGTTCCATGTCTTGTACTCTCTCTATTTAGCCTTGTTTATTCCATTGTTCATTTGCATGTTCTGTTTAGCTCACTTAGTGCCTGCATTTTAGTTCTGTCTTAGTTAATGTCTTTGTATTTACTCCTAGTTGTGTGTTTGCATTATTTTGTCCTTGCCCGCTCTCTGTTCTGTTTAAATCCTAGTTTCTGTTCCCTGTTGGTGGTATTTGTATTATTTTGTGATCTGTCTGCTGGTGTTGTGGATTAGTTTGTTATTTCTATTATTCTGATCCGTTACATTTTATTTTGATATTGTCTGTGTTTAGTGATCAGTAACCTGTGTTCTGGCTGTTACTCCATGTGAGGGACCAAGCAGCCAAGCACGAGGAGACACAAGGGGAATTCAAAATTAAGGTTGTTTATTTACAAAAAAAAGAAATCATTACCAAAATAAAGATAAAGTTTTGGGCCCATAAAAGAGGTCAAATTAACAAACAATAACTAAAGTTCTGAACATAACCAACTCAAAATACAACTGACCTAAAACACAAGAAACAAAGGGGACTTATATATTGGCTGATCAGACCAATTGACACACAAGGGGAAGACTGACAACACTGCTACATAAACTATAAACACAACAACAAAAACTTACCTAAAAATATATTCCCAAAAAGAAATGTAAATTTGCCTAATCTTAACTCAACACAAATGAATACTCAAATAATATAAATCTAAACCCCCAAAATATCAAAGAAGAAAATAAAACCACCCCCCAGACATATTAACAGTGGTAGCGTCCAATTAGGCCTCCTGCTCTATAAAAACTGCTTCAGGTCCGACCGCCACCCCTTTAATCCAGCAGACCTCCTGGATCCCTCCCGGGTGTGGCAGCAAACTGGTAAGCTCAAAACAAACAAAAATATAATTAAACAGAATGACAATCCAAAAAGTAACTAATTGTGCGCGCTACAAAAAGATACTTCTGTAAAGTCAAATAAAGAATGTATGTGGAATTAAGTGTCCTGTGAGTTATTTATAACTGAATAAATATTTGCAACAAATGTCTAATTTTTATGTAAACTATAAACTAATCCTAAAGAAAATAGTATAAACTCAAAATAATAAGTGCACGAGGTTACCACTTTTTACAATGGTTGTGAGGCCATGGTTGTGGCCATCACACTCCAGAAGCCTTCTGCCTGCCTGTCTCTCTGTTTTCCCCTGCTGTTTCTCTGCCTGCCTGTCTCGTTAATCCTGATCTCTCTCACCTGTGTTGCCCCCACCTGCTCGTTAGTCCCTGGTGTTTGCTGTTTCTGTTTAGTCTCTGTCCGGTCATTGTTGTGTGTTGAGTATTCTGCCTGTCTCTGTGTTGCCTGAGACGCTGTTTGGACGTTTTACACCAGAGGGCTGTTTCACAAAACCAGGATAGCAGATTAAGCTGGGATTTTCCAGATGTCCTGAGGGCTGTTTCACAAAAGCAGAATTTAGAAATCCAGGATAAGAGATAAAGCTAGGCTTGACCTAGTGTGATCAGAGCATCCTGGCTTTATCAGTTTCACAAAGGCCAAACCAGGCTCAGAAGGTGCAACTATGTCAAGCCAGGTGTAAGTAATTCAGATAAATGAGCGTCAACAACTTTTTTTCAAGAGACCACGCTGCCGATCAGATTCATTGATGCTGAAATGGAAAAGACGTGTGCAGCATACTTTATTTGCAGTTACTCAATGAGTGTAACAAAGGTTTTGATGAAAAAATGCACATAATATAAAAAAAAGTATTAAAACAGCTGAGAAAAGCGTGGCAGACAATACTTATATACAATACTTAATAAGTAAGTTGCTAAAAGAATCACTGTTCCCAACTAAAACTATTAATTATAACATTACCATGAATAGTAACGTTATGTCAGACCTTACAAGTAAACACCGGACCTTAATATGTCACTCAGCAAATGTATTAATTACAACCACTAATCAACATTCTGTCAATTCAATTTTATTTATATAGTGACAGTTCACAACAAAAGTATTTCTTTTTCTGGCAGCATTACTACTAGTACTAGTACTAGTATTGCCCATTTAACCCTATTTTGAAATAATATGTAATGCTGAGATATCTGAGTGGGGAGTCTGGGGCTCCTCCCCCAGATGTTTTTGAGCATTAAACACTTCTGACGTCTGAAGAAATATTCTACACCAATTTATGGTGGAAATTATTTTATATAAATTTTATTTATATAAAAAGGAAACAAAATTCGGCTGGCAGGTGACAATTCAAAATATAAAAATATAATGCAGTATCAGCAGCTTGTTCAATTAGCTTAAGTTTCATTTTTGGACAATGCACATACCTTTCTTCTATGTTTGCACTGCATGTTTTCTTATTAACCTTTCTTAAAGCCTTTTCAGTTATTTACCATTTTTTATTGCAAGCATTTTGACAAATACTTTAAAAAGTGTGTATATATAGTAGGCTTGGCAGAGAGGCTGGAGGTCAATTTTGTGTGAAAATGGTGTACTTGTTTTCAATATGGATAATAGATAAAAAGTCAGTGTTGTGGTGCTCATTGAAAATACTGTATGATATCTTTAAGTTGACCCTGAGGCTGTAGTCCTACAGCACATCCACAGGTGAAGACTTTCTGCTGTGCTGACTGTTATGTTTTACTGTCATATGTCTGAACTGCACACACTTGAAAAAAATTAACAAAATAAAAAACAGACTTAGAAAAAGAGATAAAAGAAGCACTGAAGATATTAGAAAACCAGCAACTGCAAAGAGAAGTGATTTAGTGTATAGCCTAGAAGTAGACTGTAAGCCTAACTGTAGCACAATGTATTGCAGTAATCATTGTTTTCTCTCCCAAACACGCAGTTGTTTCATGAATAAACAGTGCACAATAAATCCTCCTTATTGAAGTAGGACTATAATTTGAGAGTATTATAAAATGGCATAGGAATCCTACATAGTGTGGGTGAGTTTTTTGAGTGACATAATGTCCGGTGCTCACTTTTAAGGCACAATATAACGTAATATGACAGTTTCAGTTAAGAGCTGTGAGATTTTTAGCTTCTCACACATTCAGTCTGTCAACAATTGGCTGCCACACTTTCTTTTCGCTGGTTTATTGCTGTACGTGTTACTTTTTCTTTTATTGATCCTTTTTATTATTTTTGGTTTTTACAAGTGCTTTTATTCCACATAAACCTACTTGCTAATGCTCATTGTGTGCAAAGTATGGTGCACGCATCTTCTCTAGTTATGAAACCTAATAACCCCAACCTACTATTTTAATACAGGCTACTGAAAAATATGCAGAACACTCAGGCCTACATGAGAACATGGAATGACTGATAAAAACACTTTGGTTTCTGATCGGCGTGACTGCTGACTGAACAGATAAGGCACCAGGATTAACTAAGCCTGGCTGTTAGCCTGGTCTGGAGCAGGCTAGCTGCACAGAATAAATTGCCATGGTAACTTATGTGCTACTGCTTTCGTGAAACAGCTAGGCTTAGTTAATCCTGGTGCCTTGTCTGTTCAGTCAGTAGTCAAAGTGTTTTTGAGTCATTCCATGTTCTTATGTAGCCCTATGTGTTTTGCGTATTTTTCAGTAGCCTGTATTAAAATAGCAGTTTGTGGTTATAAGTTTTCATAATTGGAAAGGATGCATGCACCATGTTTTGCACACGAGCATCAGCGAGTAGGTTTATGTAGAATGAAAGCACTTGTAAAGAATAAATGATAAAAGAAAAAGTAACACAGGTACAGCAAAATAAACCAGCAAAAGAGTGTGGCAGCCAATAGTGGACTGACTGTGTGAGAAGCTAAAAATACCACAGCTCTTAACTGAAACCGTCATAATTATGTTATATTGTGTCTTGACACTGGGCATCGTGACATTATGTCACTCAAACTCACACACACTATGTAGGATTCATGTCATTTTATAATACCTTGAAATTATAGTCACACTTCAATAAGGAGGCTATATCGTGCATTATTTATTCAAGAAACAGGAAGAGGACACCACAATGTTTTTCTCTCCCTGGGATCATCTGCTGCGAGTTTGGGAGAGAAAACAATGATGAATACATTGTGCTACAGTCATGCTTACAGTGTGCTTTACAATGATCACCTTTCTTTTTAGTTGCTGAATTTCAAATTTCCTCAGTGCCTCTTTTTATCTCCATATCTAAGTCCAAGTCCTCTGCATTCATCAAAACCTGTGACAATATGATGCAGTAATCAGTAGCTTTTTTTTTTTTTTACAATACAAATGTTTCTTCAGTATTTGCATTGCATTTTTTCTTATTGTGCAAAGAAATCTTTCTCATAACATTCATTTAATTAACATTTCTTAATTTTTTTTGAGAACATTTTTAACAAATGCCATTTCAAACAGGTCCTTACAGGTTGAGCTAGCCCATGCTTAACCACTTCACCTCCACTCTCCTCAGGCTCTCTTGCTCCCTCGGCCCTGCTACTTTGTCACTCTGCTTCACTGTCACATGCCTCCTCTGTTTGGCAGGGGCCACGGTTCTCCTTTACTCCCTCAAGTGCCTGTGCCTGCACTACATTGGGTACTGCAGCTGATGTTAAAGCCTCTGCAGTCCCGGTAGCAAACATTTCGGTTATTTTCATGCATGTGTTTGAGGAGCAGACAGAGGCCACAGGGGAAGAGGGGTGGGGGCATGTAAGAGATGTGATTGGGCCAGCCCACTGTCAGCATAGAAAATGACCCAATGAGCCGCTGACGGTGCTCTATGGGCAGGTCATTTGCCTGTTTTTTTTTTTTTAAACAGTTAAATAAATAAATAAATAAATAATTTACATTAAACCAGATCCAAAGTTGCATCGGCCGTCCGGGCATTTGCCCGGTATACAAGATTATCAGTACACCCTTGGCTGGGACATAAATGGAAGGGCTTCAGAATTTGCCAGAGAATCTTTCAGATTTTAATATTTCTTCAGTATCAAAGTAATCACTGATAGTTGTCAATATATCCAGTGGTACACAGCAGAAATTAACTATTATTGGTTAGTTTGGCAAACTTTAAAAACAATCCATTTAGATGTTTGTGTTAGGCCATGTAAATTACATTGTTTTTACTTTTCCACTTTGAGATTCCCTGTTGAATATGAAAACAACAAATAAAACTGAATTATTTGATTTTAATTTGTACAGCATTTTGGTCAAATCCGGTTTTAAAAAGTGCTAAGAATACAAGGAAAAGCAATTAAGCTAATCACTGGTAAGTCTGGCAGAGTATAAAGAAGAATGAAGCAGGAGATGCTCAGTGATGCCAGTGCTCAGTAGTGTTTATCAAGCGATTGAAAAGCGATGGACCCTCAGAAAGTGAAGGAACTTATTGATTTTAAACTGAGAAACGCATACCCTCTAAACTCCACCAAAAATCAATGTTGAATTCTCAAACGAAGGGCACAGAGCTACCAATTAATAAGTAGACTAAGGCAAACCACGCAACAGCACTGAATCCATTACATTATTGAATTTTAAAATGTAATTTAAAGTGTTTATGCAATGTGATCACTAGATGGGGAACTGTATTACAGTGCCACTGTTCGTGCGATTAGCAGCAGCATTTCTTTGCAAAAGTAATTTGCACACCACAGGAAGCCACTTACCTCCGCTGAAGTCTCCAAATTGACAAGGTGTGTAGGGCAGGTAATAGACTGTGTGCTTTGCTTAAAAAGTCTTATTCAGAGGACATGTAGGAAACAGGGAAGAGAGGAGTGGAACAGATGCACGCATGAGAGACACGGAGGTGCGCGAAGGAGATGGGGATCCCAGAGAAAAAGTACAATTGGAGAGAGATTCAGCGGGGAGCAACGGTGGAAGCGGCAGGTACCAGAGGCTCAAGGAGAAGCAGCCAGGCCGTTTTGGACAGAGCCAGTAGCAACAGAGAAAGAAGGAAGGGTTAATAAATCCACAAAACTAGTGGTTTTGCACCAAAACGAATACTCACTGACAGAGGCAAATAATTTGTCAACAAAGTAAGCTGAAATCTGAGACATGTAAAATTGGATGTTTTGACAGCATCACTGGGAAAAACATCATGGCATTGCAGAAGAATGTATGTTCTTAATTTTTATATCCAATGCATATTCTAGATGAACCTGGACTTTACTGACAAGCTTGGAATTATCAGAAGCCTTGGGGGGATTTGCAGATTTGAACTGCAAACGGGGCTATCGCCACATTTTTTGCTGAATCTCAATGAATGCTACTTTTACTGAGTGTAATAAAATATTAACTCTAAACATTCATAAAATATATACTTACAATCATTTATCACCATTGATGAACCCCACAAAAGGATGTTATAGCCTTTAAAATAATTATTTGGAGGTGCATGCAACTCTCGGCAGGCATGCAAAACTCTGCATAACACCGAATATTCCCATAATGTGCATTTCAAAAGTACGCTTAAAATTCGTATGACAATTGGATGGAAACATGGCTAATGAGACCGAGAAGGTGCCCTGAGCTGCAGGATGACAGGCTTTTGAAGTCACAGCATTTGCATTGGTGGTTGTAGCTGGATGCTGCTCCAGTTAGAAATATCGGAGGAGAAAGCAGGACTAGGTGGTCTTGACTTGACCGCAGACTCCTTCCTGCTTTCTTGCAAAGCCTAAGAGTAAATCATTTCCTTGGGAAATGGGAGGACGAGTAACAGGCAGAGCCCAGCGCCCTGAGATTTGTGATGCGACTGGCTGGCTTGCATTATCATCCAGGCAGAGCGCCTCTTCAACCCCTGTTCTTGGTGGGACACAGCCATGGACAGCCCCGAAAGGGAGAATTAGCAACAAACCTCCCCAACAACCGAGTGTGCAACAGCAGAACAGATTTTCACCACTATTGCAGGACCCTGGATCTCCGTCTGATGACCTGGATAACATCCAGGGTAAGGACTGAGGGTAAATCAGACAGTAAAAGGCTGCAGCGAAAGGTAACGACTGGGCCTCAAACTCTGATTGTGGGTGACTCTGCTGTAAACGATGTAAGAAGCATGTGCAGTAAGAACTAGGGATGAGCAGTACAGCATTATCTGTATCTGTATCTGTTAACCAAATGAATTATCTGTATCCATGATCCGCATCTCGGATTGGGCGGGCCTATCCCGGAAGTGGGTGGGATTTAACCCGGAAGTGGGTCGGATTGTCTCAAAATGGGCGGTGCTTTAACGGTATGTTACTTTAAAAGCTAAAAACAAAAAACAAAGAAAGAAAAAGAAAACAGGACAGTAAAAGTTACAGTGCAGTGTAAGTGATAAGTTATCAATAAAAAGAAAAATCTTAATTAAAAGCAGTGCTAAAAAGAAAGGTCTTCAGTCTTAATTTAAAAGAACTGTTTCAGCAGACCTGCAGTTATCTGGGAGTTTATTCCAGATATACGGAGCATAATAACTGAACGCTGCTTCTCCTTGTTTAGTCCTTGCCCCAGACGACCTGAGAGGTCTAGATGGTTCATAACGAAGCAGAAGATCAGAAATATATTTTGGCCCTAAACCATTCATTGCTTTGTAAACTAACAGCAGGATTTTGAAATCAATTCTTTGACATACAGGAAGCCAGTGTAAAGACCTCAGAACTGGAGTGATGTGATCCACCTGTTTGGTCTTAGTGAGGACTCGAGCAGCAGTGTTCTGAATCAGCTGCAGCTGCCTGATGGATTTCTTAGGGAGCCCTGTAAAAACACCGTTACAGTAGTCAAGTCGACTGAAGATAAATGCATGGATAAGGTTTTCCAGGTCCTGCTGAGACATAAGGCCTCTTATCCTTGATATATTCTTCAGGTGATAGTAGGCTGACTTTGTAATTGTCTTAATATGGCTCCTCAAATTCAGGTCTGAGTCCATGACTACACCAAGATTTCTGGCTTGATTTGTTGTTCTTGACATTACAAAAACAATAACTTCAGTTTTATCTTTGTTTAATTGGAGAAAAATTCTGGCACATCAGTCGTTGACCTGCTCAATACATTTACTCAGCACCTGTATGGGATCATAGTCTCCTGGTGAAATGGTTATGTAAATCTCTGTGTCATCTGCATAATTATGGTAACATATTTTGTTGTTTTTCATAATCTGAGCTAGTGGAAGCATGTAAATGTTAAACAAAAGAGCTCTCAGAATGGAGCCTTGGGGAACTCCACAGGTCATTCTTGTCAGCTCAGATGTGTAGTTACCTATAGACACAAAGTAGTCCCTGTCCTTTAAGGATTAGTACTGTGCCAGAAAGTCCAAACCAGTTTTCAAGTCTGTCTAGTAATATGTTGTGGTCTACCGTGTCGAATGCAGCACTGAGATCCAATAATACTAAGACTGAAATTCTGCCACTGTCAGTATTTAAATGGATGTCATTGAAGACCTTAACTAGAGCTGTCTCAGTGTTGTGGTGTGGTCGCAAACCTAACTGGAAGACATCAAAGCAGTTATTTATTGCCAAGCCAACAGCCTTTTCAATGATTTTACTTAAAAATGGGAGATTTGATATGGGCCTATAATTGCTCATTAGTGAACTGTCTAGATTGCTCTTTTTTAAGAGTGGCTTAAGGTTAGTTGTTCCTTTAACGAACGAATTGTTTGCAATTTCGGACGACGCATAGGTTCGACAGTAAGTACAGTGCATGGACTGTTCGATGGGAAGGTAGGCTAACCTTTCCCTGGTTTTCCCTCCGTCATCAATGCGCCACTTGTTCAAAAGTACCTTCTCTTTTTATTTACTTCACCCTCAACAGTTTGTACATTCATAGCTACTGCTGACTCCGCAGTGGGCCTCTTAACACCGGGTATATGTCGCCACATTTTAAAAAAATTTCTTTCGTCTGTACCTCAGCTCAGCTATATGTGTCACGGTCCGTTCAGTGCTGTGTCCGTGACGCACAGCGCTGAAAACCAATCAAATTAGTTACTCGACAAAAGTGCATTATTTTTACTTAGCAACAGCATTCTTTGACAAAAGCTGTCCAATCCGTTACAAGGAATGTTTTAAGTAGTAACCAATAAAAATATGTTTTACAATCTACCCGCAACTGTGGCTGGTATACAAGGTAAAGTCACCCGCCACTTTGAAAAAGTACCCGCCATTGGCTGGTGGCGGGTGCTAATTTCCCACCCTGACCATGGAAACCCGTGGAAGGGCAGGTGTCGGGGAGAAAGCCTCAATAAATTCTTCACCAGTGTTTTCAATGATATGCCGTTTTGTGATCACTTCTGATTTAACATTTGTGTGCACGCAGATAGCACTCTCAAAGAAAACACAGGAATGATCAGAGAGAGCAATATCAGTCACCACAACATTGGAAATGTTCAGACCCTTGGTGATGACCAAGTCCAAAGTGTGCTCCTTATTGTGCGTGGCCTCCGTCACATGTTGGGTCAGTCCATAATAATCAAGAACACAACACAGTTGACCCATGTCAACTCCACCTCCTCTCTTATGCACTATAGCTTCACTCATAAAACTGAAGTTGGGAAGGGTCGACTCGATAAGGACAGCTGCACTGTTATCTTGGTCCAACCAAGTTTCAGTTAAAAACATGAAATTAAGATTGTGAGTTATTATAAAATCATTGAAAAATTAAATTAAATTAAATTAAATTAAAAATGTTTTTCTTGCCAAAGACCTAACGTTTAACAAAGCTAATTTTAGTGAGTTAAAAACATTATCTGGCCCATTTTTTTCGACAGGCTGCGGCTGACGAGGAATTAATACTTCCTTAATTAATTAATTATTCCTTTTTTTTTATTAATTATTCCTTAATTATTAATACTTAATTAGTGCTTCCTGTTTTTTAACACATTCACCACACTTTTTCTGTTACCTATCAAGACAGGGATGGAGAAGACTACCAGCACATTGGGCCCCGGCTTGTCCTGGGAAGAGTCATGAAAGCTATTTTCCTTGTAGCCTGGACCCAGCACATATCAGACAGAGCTTACTGGGCTTTTTTAGCCATAGCGGAGCGGGAAGGCAGGTTGTGCCTGGAGGACTAAGAGCCAGTGGTGGAGGTGGACGGTGAGGGGGTTTAGGGTAGAGAAAATGGGAGTGGAGCGAGGGACGGTCGTGCTGAGTAAATTTGGTCCCAGCTCTAACCAGGTCCAATAGGGGGTAGAGGGGAGAAAGTGTGTCTGGAGATGGGGACTGGGGGGGTAGAGATATTGAATCCTCACTGTTGGTTTTCAGTGAGAGAGGTGGAGGCTCTTCCTCTTGGCTCAGATGTCTCCCGTGATCAGAGCTCTCTTCCGGCGGGGGCTGGGGTGGCTCTCCTTCAAGGTTTCTGGCGTGTTGTGTTATGTCTTCTTCTTGTTTTGATTCCTCTTGTCTCTTGTCCTTGGTAGAGGGAACAGATGAGTGACGAAGAAAGTAAAACAGGTTGGAGCTAAACAATTTTACTCCTGACTTGTTAAGGCTGAAGTCCATCTGCCTTAAAAGATGCCTGCGGTCCCACAGAATGTAAAAGTTTTCGATGAAATGCACTGAATGGACAGCACATGCTGTTGAGAGCTACCTGTTCAGTGCCATCAATCTGCTGAATCTCTCAGCTCCTCTTCGTACTGGGAGTATAGGGCCACTGATAAACACCTCAGCATTCAAAGAGCTGACTGTGTTCAACAGATTATTGAAGTCTTCTTTCAACACTTCAGACTGTTGCTTCACAACATCATTGGCCCCGATGTGCAGTATGATGTTTTTCACAGGCGGATGTTTAGCCACAATATGCAGGATTCTTTCTGCCAAGTCAGACACCATATCCTTTGGAAAGCAAAGTATTTTGGTGTTCTTACTAGGGTTGAGCTGGATACTCGGCTGAAACGAGTATCCGGTACGGATAATGCATTTTTGACGAGTACGAGTATTATACAACTAATCTGTACTCGGATTGAAAAAAAATCCTCATTGCGTAGCTGACTGGGCACACACGCTCTCTCTCTCTCTCTCTCTCTCTCTCTCTCTCTCTCTGCCGGTCATCAGAGATTTTTTTAAACTGTCAGCTGCTCTAACCAGTTTTATTTTACTTCACACACTGAGTGTCTGATACTTTCTTGCTGTTTTAAAAAGGTAGTTGTGGTATAAATAAATTATTTAAAATAATATTACAAATTAAGCTACACACACACAACCCCCTCTGTCTCTCTCTTACTCACACACACACACACACACACACACACACACACCTGGGTCCTGCACCACTAAGCGAGTTCAACAAACCCAGGATATGTTTCCGTTATCTGGCTTCACCAACCCTAAGAACCGCTGATCGGGATAAGCGGCACCACAAAGCTGGTTATCAACTTCGGTAAATTAACCCAGGGTTTCCCGATCCAGCCGTCAGCACGCGTTCACATAAAGAGGCGGTGTTAGCAGCAGATGACCAAACAGACATGAACAGGTCCACTGTCAGCAGAGCGTCATATTTTACGATCGAGGATTAAACTGTAACACTACAGAAATACTGACAGTAGCACGGCTGAAACTGACACATGCAGGGAGACAGAAAATGCGCAGACAGTGTGAATATCTAAATGAACAGGCGTAGTCTATAATAATGCGTTGATAAAAGTGTTCTTATGAGCTGCAGAAAATATCAGCCTTATTCTTTCAGCTCGGCTGTGTGTCGGCGTTTCCACATTAAAACACTTTCGGCCGTTCTCCCTCACTTAAAAAAAAAAAAACTTGTCGCCACTTCAAAAAATGAGATTAATTTATTTAATACACTCAAAAGTGTTCCAAACATTGTTCTAAATTAACTTCATAAAGCAATGAAACGGAAAAATCCCTTCATGCCATAAAATGAGCTCAAATAATGTTTTGAAAGACTGAATCTCAACATTTTGGCTGCTGAAAACTCACCGTCCCACCTTTTAGCCCACATCGCATCGAACATGACTTGAGTCTCTGTAGTCGGCCTTAGAAAGCTTTACTAACCTAAATAGATAGACTATGTTCATATTAAAATTTAGTAGGTATTTCAATACCAAACTGCTCATCATATTCAGCCTCTCATAAGAAAAATAAAATCCATTTATTTTAACTGGCTGCGTCAGGCTGTGTGAAACTGACTGGGAGCAAATAAAAATATTAAAGACATTTAAAGGCAGTAAGTAGGCTGATCCTGCTGTACTGTAAAACCTGTAGGCAACATTAGCCTGAGGCTTTTAATCAGTCTCTGTAGGATCGCTATAGCCAAGAGTTTCTCCACATCACCGCTGCAAACATAAAGCAGCCTATTGGCTAAAACAGTCTGTGGGATTTCCTACAGATGGTGATGTCAGAGAGCTGATTGGTCAGTAGGCAGCGTTTTCACAGAGTTAATCTCTTTTCTGGAACATAACCTGCTGGGAGCAGGTTAGCCATTCATAAAAAAATTTAAAGTTAAAAAGAAAGTTATGTTGAGTATGAAAACTCTTCATTACATTTTACTTCATAATTGCAACCGCATGTGTTGTATTCATTGTTGCAAAACTTGTTCTGTGTATAGTTTGTTTGTTATTGTGATCAAAACCATTGATCTGAAGCTCAATGCTGATGCTGTCATGTAAATAGTTTTCTAATCAGCAATAAATATAACAATTTCTGATCAACCCATATAAATTGCATGCTTAACAATTACTTTTAATTAAATATTTACACGGTGAGAAATGAGTAGGTAGCTGGGTTAAGACATTTTGGGAGTGAGTTAGAACAGAGTGAAGGAAGTGGTCTTAAATTTCGCAGCCGAGTGATTTGCAGGAACCTCTGTCCACCTGTAAAAATGCAGGTGGGTCCAGAGTATAACTGGATCAAAGTGGCCAGCTGACAGACATGTCCTGGTTTTCTGTAGTGTCCGAGGGTTTTTGGAGTTTCAGTGGACCCAAAGATTGCTGTGGACCCGAGTACAGACTAGCTAGAGAGAGTAGATTAAGTGTACTTCTCTGTTTGTTCTCTCTTCAGAATGATTGTGACTCAATTATTTGCTCAACCCCTCAGCCTGTTTTTATTTTCCATTTAACTCTTTTAACCCTGATTGTAATATTTTATGTTGCTTTAAAACGTTTTTATTGTTTTTCCCTGTTGCTTTTATGTTTTGTGTAAAGCACTTTGAATTGCCTTGTTGTTGAAATGTGCTATACAAATAAACTTGCCTTGCCTTACAGTCAAAAACAAACAGGGTGCCAGCAACACCCTTCCCCAGATATAAACACTATAGTTTCATAACTCACTATAACCTAGATAGGGCATCAGCTAGGACATTTTAAGCCCACTTTGTCAAATGTCCAGATGGTTATCCTGCACAATCAATGCCCATTGCATGAGTCATTACATTTACTCATTTGGCAGACGCTTTTATCCAATGCGACTTACATTTGAGGAATTACTTATGGTTGTACATGCAAGAAAGGAAAACAATGGTCAGTATCGGTCATTACTGGCAGAGAACTGGATACAACATATACCTCAACATGCTGGAAAGCAAGGGTTTCTTCTCTGTGATTGAGTAGTTAACTTGGTGTTTGTTAAACTTGCAGGAGAAGTAGCATACAGGGTGGACTACACCATTTGCATCCTCCTGCCGCCAGAACAGTGCTGGCCTTCTACGGCACTGGCGTCTACCTCAAGATTAAACGCCTTGGAAAAATGTGGGGCTGCAAGTCCCGGAACACTGGCACTATCGGACACAGTTTGACAGTATAGTGTCCCCATGAAATCTACTTTGGACTAGGGGTGGGAATCTCTGGGTACCTCACGATTCGATTCGACTACGATTCAGAGGGCTGCGATTCGATTATAAAAGCGATTATCGATGCATCTTGATGCATCATATTTTTTCTATACAGGATCCCTGGATAATTACTAAGCATTTCATTTGCACATTAAAATCCAAAAGAAAATGGCTAATTAGCTTAAAAGGACTAGTTTACATCCCTAGTTTACTTTATTAACCTCAGCTCCATGGTCCATTTCATTAACAACCAGTTGTCAGACTTCTGAAAACTGAAATATAATTATCAGCATGTACAGTATGCGTACACAGGACAGAGCTGTACACAGTTTACTCTCAGCTTGTACCTGATGTTCTCAAACCTTGACTAGTAGGTTAGTTAGTAATGACATACAGCTGATAATTAATATTACTTCATTACTAATTTTGCTAATGTTACATTAATAAATAAATCTTTTAGCAACTTTACGGGACCCAAGGACGCTTTACACATAGTTACAGTGACAGAACAACAAATAGTCATTCAGGATTGAATTCCTGGGTAAAGAGCTGTGTTTTAGTAGATCTTTGAAAGTGTCCAGACAGGGAGCGTTTCTGTGGGGATGAGTTCCAGAGGGGCGGTGACACTGAAGGCTGCGGAGTCTGGTGTGGGGACAGACTGAGCCCTTGTATGCGGGAGATGTTAGCTCGGCTAACAGCCTTCACTTTTCCAGCCGTTGGGGAAAGTACAGACTTTTATTAACGGTCACACAGCGACTCCACGCTGCACATTTACTACCTGACTGAAACTTACTGCTGATATATTTCACCGCTAACTTTCACCGTCACGTTCTGCCGCTCTCTCTCTCTCACTCGCTCGGCCTCACACACACAGCTGCAGAGCGTCACCATGCTCGCGAGTGTGCGAGTTAAAATAATTACTTAGCATTGATATTAATGATTCTGTGACATTTTGGGGTTATTCATTCCACAGCGTTGATCGAATGAATGCATCGAAGAATCGATGAATTCTCCCACCCCTACTTTGGACTGGGATCTAGTTGGGACTGAGGAGACAAGTCAGTGGCTGAACAACAGATGGAAAGTTGCTTTACGCCCTATTGAAGCCCTATTGGCTTCAATAGGGCACACCAGACTCTGTCCCACGTGTCTCCCTAAGTAGGTGACAGTCACTTTCCCAAAGTCACATTTAGCTAAAAGTGTCACTTAAAGCACAAGTATCTGTAGATGCTCCTCCCATGTATAAGTATAATCAGGTCATCCAAATAGCCATTACAGTTGGTCACCCCAGCCAACACAGTGTTTACCAATTCTTGAAAGATAGCCGGTGCATTGCACATCCCAAAGGCCATGCCAGCCTACTGTAAGAAATGATCAGGCGTGACACATGCAGAAATCTCAGCAGCACGCTCTGTTAGTGGTACTTGTCAATAACCTTTTAATAAATCTAGATTGCTAACCAATTTGGCATTCCCTAGATTGTCAACACAATACACCATCCTGGGCAAACGGTAGGAATCACGCACTGTAACAGAGTTGACTTTTTGAAAGTCAGTTAAGCCGTTGGATTTAGCCTCCAGGAGACATGACGAACTCCAGGGGATGGAACTAGGTGCAGTTAAGCCGTTTTGGAGATGATATAGTACTTCTCCTTTCATCAATGTGCGCTTCACCTGATTAGCGCAGATATGGATGGGGCATGAATCGGTCACCTCAATATCATGCTGAATGATATTCGTTCTAGTAGGCAAATCAATAAAAAAGTTATGTAAAATGACCAACAAGATTAGCTACTCTTGTTGTTGTTCAACAGTCAGATGTTGCAGCTGAGATGGCCTTTTAATTCTTCAGAGTTTGAGAGACAGGGACTTGATTACATAAGGGGACATGGACTCAAATAATGACCAACAGATGTGTTGGCAGTGTCAGTAAAATAACCGCAGGACCAATGGTTATTCTGTCTGTGAATATTAAGGTTGAATGATTTCCTGCATTTGAGATTTTCTAATCGCAAAGACTGCAATTAAACTCTGGTCACATGACATCCAAGCTGAAAGCAGAAGTTGATGCTTCGTCTGCACGTTATGCTGTACCTTGCCTTTTTGTTGTACAACGGCCTTAAGCTTGACAGAAGCTGTCACTACATAAACTTTAGTGTCACACAGGGAATGAAAGTAGCTGCCGCCAACCACGGGTAACGTGGGGGTGGGTGAAATTGTCAGGCCATCCGCCGCTTTTTACAGACAGGAAAAATGCAAAGAACAGGAAGACACGTGTAGTAAGGTAAGCTCATTGTGGCGATCAGCGCCTGCATCGCACACACAGCCACCAGTCAGCTCAGAAAATCTGTGAAACGGCGTTTCAAACCTAACTCACAATCCGAAAGACCCAGCCAACATGTGTATGTGGGCCCCACATGGGTTATGCTTGGGCTACATGGGTAGCACTTGGGCATGGGCTAAAAGTGGGCATATCATCTGGGACCCATGTGTGTAAACTAAGTGGGTCCCACATGGGCAAATCTGGGTGGGCTTCCTATGTGGGTCTTAGCTGGGTAACTAATGGGAAAAGAGTATATGGGCTCATAATGGGCAACACAAATGGGGCCCATTTGTTTTTTAAAAATGTGTTAAGACGTGCAAACATAGTAAATCCCATATGGCTGATTACATGGGTCCGAGGTAGTTCACACATAGTTAATCAGTAAATGGGTTCAGAATGGGGAAATACACATGGGGCCCACTTGGCAAAACCATATGGGTAAGATATGGGCAAACACAGACAAAACATAGGTGGGTTGTGTAGGCTCAGAATGGGCAAGATAAAGGTGGCCCATTTGTCAACCTTAATGAATGGTGAAAAAAAGTAATAAAATCGTCAAACTGCAATTTGTACTCTAATATAACTATATGATGTTTTTTAATTTTTTTTTATAAAAATGTTATGTTTATGACATATAAATCCTAATACTTTTTTCCCAATTCTTTGCATACCATTATGTTGAGTAATTGTGTGCACTGTTTGTGTATTTGAATGTTTTCTCAATAAAGATTGAGGACAAAAAAAGAGTTTAGGAGAAGGCAGGGCCGTTAAGGGACATGCGTATTGCGACATCTAGCGACCACACATTTCAGCGGTCTTTTTCAGATCCTTTGTTCACTGAGAGCTAGTGAGCTGCCAGCAGCAAGCACTCCGACATACCTCTACTGTGGTGAGTACATAAGCCAGTTTGATTGTTTTTGATTTTAATAAACCGTCTTATGCATATGAAAGTATTATGGTTTTCTTATAAAGAAGCTACGACACTGGGAAAATCAGCATGGCATAACGTTACTGGTACACTGATGTTCATACAGTCAAAGGCAGTATAAAAAGTTGAATTTTAACCTAAAACATTTGTCGACCTTTTTTGTATTTCTTTATATGTGTCCTTCAACCAATAATGTAACAATAAGTTTTTACGGTGTTCAGCAGCTGCTCTGATGCCGCTTTTTTGCTGCGTGCATTTTTCTTAACCTTTAATGTGAATTAGTATAACGTTACAGTCTATGGAATTAGATAGACATTTGGTAATATTCCATCAAACAAGGTGTTTAATCAAGGACATAACAACACTCATTTTTAGAACAATTAATGTTAGCGTTACAGCACATGCGTGTTTAACGTTAAACAAAAGCAGCATTTTGCAGCATTTAATGAGGCTCCTTTCAGAAAGTTACTGGGAACTGTAACTTTAACGTTATTTAATATTGTGCGACAGTGGTTCCCCCCTCTCGTGCCGTGCCATGTCGTTATAACGCTGTGTCCTACAACAATCCTGGCCGTATAGTTTACTGAATTTAACTTGAACATTAACGTTACCCTTTTACACCAAATTCTGCGCTAACATTTATGTGCATTTTTGAAACGCGCGCAAACTAAAAATAAGTGATTGACTTCTTTCCGATTGCCAGTAGCTTGGACGATTTAGCCGTTCAGTAACGTTAGCGGGAAAAAAGATTTGGCCTTTAAGTTTTTTCAGACGTGTCACGTACGGTCAACGTACGGCCACAGCGGGGAAAGGCAGCAGAAAGCAACATGGAGGCCAGGGATAACGTGACGCTGGTAACGTTAACTTTATCTGTGTGTAGCCCACAAACAAGTAACGTTAGCCGCGGTGTTTCAGGTTAATAGCTCCGTGGTGAGCAGATGATAGGTGTGTTAATGGTGTTTTTTGTGCTCTGAAAGATGTCACAGCCGACAGACTGTTAGCCTAGCATACTACTGCATAACGTTAAACATATTGCTGACACCCGCTAAAGAAAACGGGTGAAAGAGTCGCGCCTGAAAGGGGGAGGAAAGTAACGCACTGTTTACCCTTCAACTAACGTTATATCTGCTGCGGAATTATGAGCACCGCGACTAAAATTACACACGAAAATTGCACACAGTGCGAGCACGGTAACATTCAACGTTTGGCTAGCTTCCTCTCTTATTCTTCAGTCGACGTCTACGTGACAGGTGCTGTTATAAGAGCAGTTTAACCGTTTGATGGGCATGACTGAATGCGAGCGGAGGAAAATACTCTGGCAGTAAATGTACGGTGTCTGTAGCTGCATTTAATACCTAACTTGTCCATTGTTAAGAACATCAGTTACAAGCTTAGACTAAGTGGTGTAGCCTACAGCTCTGTCCTGTAGGAATACTGGTAAGTTAAATCACTGAAAAGAAAAGCCATATATTAGCTAATGTTAAATAATAACCAATTACTTGGAGCTTACAGCTTGTTCTATTTCGTATAGGCTTCGCCCTCTAAGGCTATCGCTATTGGGTATACCCTTCCAGCGCCTCGCGCTGCACTGAGAATTATAGTCTCACGCCCACCCACAGCGTGGCCTCTCCTACGTCCGGACCTTGTATATATACAACGGTGAGACCTTGCCTTCGGCTCCCATTTTTCTTCAGCACTGTGCTGTCTAAAGAGCAGAAGATTTGTCTAAAGAGCAAGATTTTCCATCCGGAAAACTAGAATGATGTCTTACAGCAAGCCGGTCAGAACGGGGCGAGACACACGGGCTACATCGGTCCCCGCTGCGAGGCGTGCCCCGGACTGGAGCACGCCGGCCGAGCGCTCACTTTCGTGTCGCACTGCCCGTTCTTCGCCTTTTTCCCCCGAAGAGTGGCGGCGCCGGGCGAATAGCTTGCCGTTCAGTAGGAGGAGGTGTGGCGGTCCACCCGCTCTCTGGACGAAGCCCTCGATCTGCTGTTGACGGAAGAGCGGAGGTGGATTGCTCGCTCTTGCCATTCACGGGTCTCCGAAGCTGCCTCGCTTCCGCTCAGACCTCCGATGACGCCGGCCTCGACGCTGCTAGCTTGCCGCTGGCGAGGCATGTTATGCTAATGATCGTTATGCTAGCGTAACGGCTAATGTGACGCTCACATGCGGTCTGCCTGGATCAGCCGACCAGAACGATCCCGTGTGCCCACGTTGCTCCACATTAGCTGCGGCTAATGACATCTAGCAACCGGTTTCATTGCTGCTGGCCGACCTTCGTCGGCCAGAGCGGACCACTGGTAAGCTATGGGTCGAGAAAAGCTGTGTGGGATCTTGTTGCCCCTTTGTGGAAGTTGTTGAACAAATGCTTTCTGTGCCGGTCTCAGTCGAACCAGCCACACCAAGCACTGTTTTCCCACACTGTGTGAGCCAGCTGCCGTTAGCCACGTGGCTAATGTGTAGCTTGAAGCTCAAGCAACAAGCAGCACACTCTGTTCACAGTCAGAGGTCCCTTCACACACCCCTCCCCACAGAACGGTATGAGCCCACGACAGCGGACATTACGCCGTGGTGGACACAACATATACACACTCTGTACAGATATTTTCTCCACGAAGAAATCTGCCAGGCAGTGTGTGATGCTGTTGACATTATGCACGTTCCTCGGCAGTGCCCGACGGCGCAGCAAGTGCATATTCACGGCATCAATGGCACGGTCCTTCTGTGCTTCCAGGGCCCCCCCTTGGTTCACAGAAGCCAGACTGTGTCGAATGAGCCCTCGAAGCAGTCATTACGCTTCATGCAGGCAGGATAGTACTACACACCCCCTGCGTGCAGTGTTATCCTATCGCTGCTCCACACATTACGCACGTCCCCCTCCCCGGCAGAGCACGGCTGCGGGCTTGTCGCGTGACCACGGCATCACCGCCGCAGTCCCTCTTCCTGCATCCAGAGGTGTGTGACAGGCTGTGTTGGGCACTGTACATGCGCGCTGGACGCCATCAAGTGTGAGCCAACCACGTTACCCACGGCAGGCGATAGTAACGCTGGGGAGAATTGTGTTTTTGTCAATTGCATGACCTAGTGTTGCACATTACAGACAGCTGCTCTTGACATTATGGAGAAGCTGCTGTCTCTCACTTCCACACATTGTGTGAGCCAGCTGTGTGTTAGCCAAACGGCTAACAAGCAGCCTGGGCTTGCTGCAACGCTGCACATCCTCCCTCCTCTTGCCCCCCTCCCTGACATGGTCAGGTGGCTGGCCTGAGCCAAATGTAGGCCCCCCTGCCCTCTTCCCTTGCTGGTCGAGCAGCATGGCGATGAGCCCCCCCCCACCAGGGGAGTGGCATAACACAGACAGGCTGCAGATGGCCAGATGGCTTTCATGCAGTCTGGCTCCAATGCCACAAGCAGATATTTCCTCCTCGGCCCGCCACTGTCTTTACGAAGTCAGCGGCTGCCGTCACACTGTGTGGACCGGCTGCAGCTGGCCATGTGGCCTTCATGCAGCTTGGCTCCGATGTCGCAGGCAGACTATTCCTCTGTTGCCTATCCCTGCCCCCCCCCAATCGGGGGAGCGGCATGGTTACGGGCTTACGGTTGTGGCTGCCCCACCTCGTGCCCCCGCGACTGCATCTGCCTCTGCCTCCCTCCCCCCACCGGGGATACGGTACGGCAAGGGACCCATGAAGGCAACTACGCTGCCTCGTGGTGGTCCCTCCCGCCACACACGGGAGGGCACCCAACAGACCCTCTGACTGTGTGTGAAGGTCTCTCACGATGTGGCCCGTGCCCCTGCCCCCCAGGCAGCGGAGCGTGGAGGGCCCTGGTGGAGCGAGTACTGGCTCGCCTCCCCCAGTGGCTGTGCCTTGCCGTCACATTGACTCGCACATGCAAGCAACGCAGGGAGGCACTCCCCCCTGACTGGCTGCGTGTGTTGGCGCCCACGAGCCTCCCGTTCCCCTGCCTGGTGCTAACTCTCCTGTTCAGTGGAACAAGGAGGTTGCTGCCCCCCCCACGAATCGTGACGGCGGCAAGGGCAGCAGAGTGGCTTCCCTTCAGGGCCACCAGAGCGCCTCATCAGCAGGTCCAACTACTCACAGAGTGCTACTCAGATTGGCTCGCTTCCTGCCTGATGGACAAATGGACGGACAGCCTGATCCGCCGGGGTCACAGGCTGCAGTTCAGCCTCCCACCTCCCCTTCACCGGGATTGTAGAGACGATACTCTCATCCCGGCTCAGCGCACCAGCTCTCCAAGCGGAGCTCCAGGAGCTCCTGGAAAAACAGGCCATTTCCAGGGTTCCTCCCAGGCAGGAGAATCAGGGGTTTTACTCTCGCTACTTCCTGGTCAGGAAGAAGACGGGCGGTGTGAGGTCCATCCTGGATCTGTCACTGTTCAACAGAGCGATTATGGTGAGACCTTTTCGCATGTTAACAGTGAAGCAGGTGTTGGAGTGTGTGCGCAAAAGGGATTGGCTCTCCTCCATCAACCTGAAGGACGCGTACTTTCATGTGCCCGTAATCCCTGGACACAGGAAGTTTCTGCGTTTTTCATTCCAGGGTGCTCAGCACCAATACAACCGCCTCGCCCTTCGGCTACTCCCTGGCCCCGCGCACTTTTCCAAATGCGTTGAGACGGCCCTGGAGCCGCTGCGCGATCTGGCATCAGGGTCCTTTACTTGGGACGACCTGCTGCTGCTGGCGCCGTCCCAGGACGAGGCAGTGGTGCAAACGGCCCAGCTAGTCGCACACTTGTCTTACCTGGGCTTCACGGTGAACTGGGAGAAGAGTGCCCCCCTCCCCTCCCAGAGACTCACCTACCTTGGCGTGGTACTGGACTCCTCCCTCCAGAGAGCTCGGCTCTCTCAGGAGAGGGTGGGTGCTCTGATGGAGCTGCTCCGCCATGTTGTCCCGGGAGCGACGGTGGCGGCTCTGTTGGTCATGAGGCTCCTGGGCCTCATGTCGGCGGCTCACGTGGTGGTCCCCTGGGGCTTCTCCACATGAGGAGGCTGCAGCGGTGGTTCATCCGCGCTGCGTGTAGACCCGGTGACGCAGAGACGACGCCAGCGTCTCTGTTCCCCGGTCTGTGGCCCCGGATCTGGCCTACTGGCGGGACCCCCTCTCTCTCTCGGTCGGGGTCCCCCTGGGCAGGGTCACGTCCCACATCTTGGTCTTCACAGACGCCTCCCTGACGGGCTGGGGCGGGACATGCCTCTCTCAGGTGGTGGGCGGTCTGTGGCAGGGCCGCAGACTTCTCCACATAAACGCGCTGGAGCTTCTCACGGTGTGAAGGTGATCCGTCATTTTTCTCCTCTGCTGCGGGACCAGCATGTGTTGGTCCGCACCGACAACAGGGCCACGGCGGCCTACATAAACCGCCAGGGCGGGGTGCGCTCAGCGCAGCTACTGGGTTTGGCCAGGCGGCTGCTCCTGTGGGCGCACACTCACCTGCTCTCGATCAGAGAGGAGTACATCCCTAGCGTGTTGAACATAGGAGCGGACATTATGTCGAGGGAGGCCCTCGCCCAGACGCAGTGGCGTCTCAGTCTCGATCTGGTGGCCCAGATCTGGCTCGCGGTTCGGCAAGGCGGAAGTGGACCTTCGGCAACAGGGAGAATGCTCAGTGTGCCCTGTGGTTTCACTGAGCCCGCGGGACGTCCCCTCTGGGAGTGGGCGCTTTGCTCATCCCCTTTGGCCCCCACGCTGCTGTATGCCTTCCCACCGGCGCGGCTGATCCCACGCCTTCTGGACCGCCTGCGGTTTTTCGTTCTTGGCGGTGATTCTGGTTGCTCCAGAGCGCACCAGCACGTCCTGGTTTCCCTGCCTCCAGTGGCTGCTGTCAGGATAGCCGTGGAAACTTCCCTGGAAGGGAGACGCTCTCTCTCAGGCGGGGGTTGTGATCAGGAGTTACCCGCTCCTCGGCCAGCCTCTCTGGGTCTGGCCGCTGTGAGGCGTCGCCTGGAGGACTTAGGTCTCTCCCGGTTCTCGCCTCCACTCAGTCTTCCTACTCCTCTAAGTGGTCGGCTTTTCCAGCGCTGGTGTCTGGATCAGGGGCCGGACCTGGTCTCCTGCCCGCTGCAGGCGGTGCTTTTTTTCCTGCAGCTGCTCATGGACAGGGGGCTGGCGTTCAGTGCGGTTAAAACCTACACTGCCGCCATTTCGTCCTGTCACGAGGTTTTCGGGGACATGACTGTATTCCCCAACCCCCTGGTGAAACGCTTCTTTAGGGGAGTGTGAAGGGGCCGACCTGTGACACGGCCTGCTGCCCTACAGACTTGCCGCTGGTTTTACGTGCGCTAACTCTAGCCCACTTTGAGCCCTTGGAGACGGCGGACCTGAGGTTCCTTTCGGCTTAGGTCGCCCTGCTCCTCGCTCTAACCTCGGCCACGAGGGTCAGCGATCTGGCTGCCCTCTCTGTGGCTCCGTCGCACCTCAGAATTCAGGGCCACGGCAGCTCAACTACCCTGCGCCCTAACCTGGCGTTCATGCCTAAAAGCAAGCTCTTTTCAGTCGCGGGTCATCGCCCTCTCAAGTTTTTTTCCTCCCCCCCATGGGTCGGCGGGGGACGCCACGTCCCACCTCCTCTGCCCGGTGCGAGCGCTGTCCTGCTACGTGGCACACGGCCACCTGGCACCGTTCGCAGCAGCTGTTTGTGCACTGCAGGGAACGGTCCAAGGGGCTTCCCCTGTCGCCGCGAGCACTTGTCTAAAGACACTGGCTGTGTCTCCCCGGAGAGCATCAGGGCGCATTCCACGAGTAGCGCTTCCTCCTCAGTGGCGTTGCATGGTGGGATGACAGTGGACGACATCTGCACGGGCGGCCTCCTGGTTGTCCCCATGCTCTGTCGTCCGCTTCTACCTGCGGGATGTCTCCCGCTCTCTCTGACTCACTCAGTACTGAGTGTTTTGGCTGAGTGATTCTCCTTGTAGGTGTCGCGGTGCATCCTCTCCCACCGGACGGTGTGGGAGGGCGGCTGCTGCTTACGTGACCCGCCTGGCCGCAGCTGCCGTGGTTGCTGTCGCGACCCGCCTGCGCCTGCACAGCTGCAGGTCCCCACTCGGTTTCCCGTTATGCATGGGTCGGCTCGGCCTCCCATGTCGCGCCATTGGTGCTTCGATGCGCGCCGACACCAATGCCGCTGTCAGCGGGTGACTGGGTGGTTCATTATGGCTCTGGGCAGGTGGGTTCTGCTTGGTGGTACCGTATGGGCCAGTGAGGCGTTGACTCATCCTGCTTCGCCTCTAACCCAATAGCGATAGCCTTAGAGGGCGAAGCCTATACGAAATAGAACGGGGGTTACGTACTGTAACCCGGATTCTATGAGTATAGGCGCAGCCCTCTAAGTTGAAGGCCTCACTGGACCTTGGTTCTCAGTGCTGAAGAAAAGGCATTTGGGAGCCAAAGGCAAGGTCTCAACGTTGTATATATACAAGGTGCGGATCGTAGGAGAGGCCCACGCTGTGGGTGGGCATAGACTGAAATTCTCAGTGCACGCAGAAGCAGCGGAAGGGTATACCCAATAGCGATAGCCTTTAGAGGGCTGCCTATACTCATAGAATCCGGGTTACAGTACGTAACCCCGTTCTTCACAGTAAATCATTAGAAAGAATCCTGTTTATCTGTTGTAAAAATTGTATTTCAGAGGTTGAGGTTTTACATACAAAATATATTTTAAGTTTACAGAATATGGTGCATTGTTACAGAATAAATTACTCAACAGTTTAAAAAGTTAAAATATATTTTATTTAACCACTCACAACACAAAATGTTTTCATTCACAATAACGCATTTGTGAAAATATTATGTGACATTAGGGGCCATTCTGCTGCCAATTGAGTAATTTAACTTTTAACAGTATAGATTTTTTAAGTGTTTTGCTACTGATACGTCTGTACTTTCACTTGAGTTATATTTTGAATGCATGACTCTAAATTGTATTGGAATAATTGTACCTAAAGGTATTGCCACTTTTGCTAGTAAAATGCCCGAATAGTAATTTCAGGACTGCCCTACATAAGACTGTTACATTTACTAAAATATATACTGAAAGTTATTTTGATGTTGTTGAGTTAACATGATCATACAGTATTTAAATGTGCCTCCTTTTATCTCTTCGTCACTGTTTCTAATTCCCCCTCCTACATTCTCTTGTCACCGATAGATTTGTCCAGATCCTGTCACAGATCCTGTGTTCTTCTTGGCCATGTAAGTAATTTGAATTTAATATTTGCTATGTCTGACTATAGAGTTTTACCCAGGATATTGAAATCGGACAGACTCTCATTATTCCTAGTTGCAGTGTTTGATTGTTTGAGGGGTGGAACGAGTAGTTTAAAAATAGTAGCTTAAAAATTTAATGTTTTCCCAGTTTAATGTGAGCTTTAGATTAATGTTTTGGTGGTGGTTGTGGTAGTCGTTAAACTTCCCTGCTCAGCTGCACAGGTGAGGGGAGATGTTTGCTGGCACAAACCGGCTTCCCTTTTCCAGCAGGTGAGGAAACAGACAGACTTTTCTTGGTCTTGATAAGCTACCACACCGTAACCGACACCCTCCTCCCCTGCAGCCTCCGATGCTGGTGAGCAGAGCACCAGCTTTAACCAGGCTGTAACTCAGGACAGACTGGGCCTCTTCGGCGTTTAGTTTGAAACGCCAATTTACAGATATTTCCTGAGCTGACTGGTGGCTGTGTGTGAGACGCAGGCCGATCGCCATAATACGCTTATCTTTCTGTTAAGCATTTTTCCGTCCATCAAAGCCGCGGATGGCCTGACAAATTCACCCACCACCACCAAGTTACCCGTGGCCGCTGCTACTTTCAAGCATGACCTTCTGCCAAGCTTAAGTACATTTTACAACAAGAAGGCAAGTTACAGCGTAACGTGCAGACGAAGCATTAACTTCGTCAGACTGCTTTCCGCTTGGGTGTCATGTGACCACAGAGTAATCGCTGCCTTTGCGATTAGAAAATTGCGTTTTATTAAATCGCGATTAAATCGCAAATGCAATTAATCGCTCAGCCCTACTATGCATATTCAGTGCCAAATTACAGTTTATGGCCATAGCTAGTTTCAGTAAGATAGAATAGGTGCCAACTTCTGCACATGTTAAACCCTTTACCACAACCATTTCATAAAATTTGGTGGGACACACTTTGACTACTTCTTTGGTCTCATCTGTATATTTTAGTGAAATGGAGTATGGCAATTCACGGACAAGGAGGAGAAAAATCAAAGTCCGAGTGCAGCAGCATTTAATGAACCTTGCCATGGAGGCTGTGGAACAGGCAGATCAAGCTATGGACCAGGCTGTGCTAAATGTCGAGGAAGATGTGGAGAACAATGCTGATGAAGCTGTAACTTTGGATATTGACATTGATGATGAACTTGATGACTTGAACGTGGGTAGTGATGATCCAGATGAGGATTCTGGCTGTGATTTTTCTGAAGAGCAACCCCATTCTGATGCCAAGAGGAAACTCGCTGAATGGGCAGCTAACCGAAATGTGTCTCATTCAGTGCTGTCAGAGCTACTAGGTATACTTTTGGAGCTAGGTCTGGATTTACCTAAGGATCCCAGAACACTCCTCAGTACATTGAAAGATTGTGAGGTCAAAGAGATGGGACAGGGAAGCTACTACCATTTTGGACTTGCAAATGCAATCGTTTCAGAACTGAAAATGACAAATGTTCATGAACTGACTACAGATACATTGACTGTTCGTGGTGAATGTTGATGGATTGCCTCTCTCTAGGAGTTCTAATATGCAGCTGTGGCCAATTTTAGGTCAAATAGTTGAACTACCAAAATCAAATGTGTTTATCATAGGTGTTTACGCAGGTCCGTGTAAACCTGAATCAGTAGATGACTACCTGCATGATCTTATAGCAGATTTAAAAGTCATTACAACAACTGGTGTAACTTTTAATGGCAAACTGTACAATGTACCACTCCCAGATGCCTTTATCTGTGACACTCCAGCAAGAGCTTTTTTAAAATGTAGCAAAGGTCATGGTGGCTACAGTTCTTGTGAACGTTGCACACAGTATGGCACTTATGTTGATGGCAGAGTTGTGTTTCCAGACATGGATTCTACCCAGAGGACTGATTCTCAGTTTGAACAAATGTCTGACGAAGACCACCATCGCTCCAAATCACCTCTGCTGGGGCTAGGCATTGGGATGGTTTCTGATTTTCCTCTGGACTACATGCATTTAGTTTGCTTAGGCATTGTCCGTAGAATTGATTGCTCTGTGGTTTAAGGGACCATTACATTGTTGGGTTCCATCTGCTGTTCTAACCACCATCTCTGATCACATGAAGCTGTGTAGACAACACTTACCACGTAGCTTCTCCAGAAAGCCTCGGTCTTTGACAGAGTACAGCCAGTGGAAGGCTACAGAATTCAGGCAGTTTTTATTATATACAGGACCAGTTGTGCTTTTTCAAAGATTGCCCTGTCAACAGTACAAAAACTTCCTGGTTTTGTCATCTGCTATGAGAATACTTTTATCTCCTTTGTGTAGAGAGTACTGTGGTTATGCCAAAAAGTTGTTAAAATGTTTTGTTACCAACTTTGCGAAGATATATGGGACTAAATTTCTGGTTAACAGTACACACAATCTTTTACATTTAGCAGATGATGCAGAAAAGTATGGCCCTCTGGATTTGGTTTCATGTTTTCCATTTGAGAATTGTTTGGGACAGTTGAAAAAAATGGTGAGAAGACCACAGCATCCTGTGCAACAAATTGTCAGGCGTGTGTATGAAAGGCAGTTATTTCCTCGCATGTCTCAAGAAATGCCTGAGGGTGTTGAACTGAAGCAGCTCCATGCATCTGGACCAATGACGGCAGAGTTTTCCATGCATCAGTATGTTCAATACAAGATGTATAAACACAAAGACCAAATAATCTCAACATCCAGTGGAAGCAATTGTTTTGAACTTGAGAGCAGAGTTGCAGTTGTGCAGAACATCGTGCATTCAATTGGAGGAACACGTGGTGTATGAACAATTTCAGAAGGGAGCATGGTTTTTCAACTACCCTATTGATTCGACATCTTTGGGAATCCGTTTGCTATCTAAACTGTCTGGTCAGCTTGCCAGTGCTCCAGTAACAGACTTCACAAAATCACTGCTTTTATTGCCTCTTCAGAATATGTTTGTGGCTTTGCCTCAGCTACACAGCACATGACTTGATGAACTTCACAGGATGGCCTCATTCAGTGTGGTGGAGTTTGTGAATGAAGCTGACCCTGATGGCTGCAAGAAGGTGGACATCATACCATCAGAGTGGTTCAAGGGCACTGACAGGAAATTATGCTGGTGGCCACCAGGCTCATTGCTGAAAGTCACCAAGGCAGTGAAAGAGGGCACACCACCTGCCAGTAACTGGATACTGTGTAATGTGCGTGTAATGGGAAATGCAGGTAATTCAATTTTTTCTCCTAAGAATAAGTAATGCTTTATTTACTTTCCTTATGCTGTATACAGGTTCCTGATCCTCTAACTTTCTTTTTTGCCAATTCTTTGTTTCTCTACACGAGGGTTGTCAAATGGCTGGTGTAGCTGCAGGATTTCATTCCAAACAAGCAGGATCACACCAGACTTAACTCATTAATTCAACTGCTCACAGTCTTCACACAGTTGAATAGTTGGATTAGGTGTGGCTGTTGCTTTGTTGGAAAGAAAACCTGCAACCACACGAGTTCTTAATAGATACAACCAATGATATAACCTTTATAACGCTTAAAGCAAATCCAAATATATTTCAGTATCTGCCTAACTCCTCCCTCTTATTATGTCATTTTGTTTCCCAGCCACTTATGCAGATGCCAGGGCAAAGCTACATCAGGCTGAGTATTCATCCGACCTGACTGACAACGAAGACGGCTTAAGAAAAAGAAAGTAGGTGTTAGTGGGGAATGCAAATTAAAGTTTATTTCCTCTAGAAATAATATGGAAGCAGTAGGAAAGGGGTGCCTTATATGTTTTGTTAACCTCTGTAGGGCAAGTGCAAAATTCCTCCAGAGTCAAATGAGTGGCCAACTAGAATCAAGTGGACATTCTGATTCGGATGAGGAACTTCCACCCACTCCCCCAGACCAACTCCTTGGGCCAGCAGCAAAGAAAATGAGCTTCCGGGTCGCCAGCCCCGCTGCCCCGCGGGTCGCCAGCCCCGCTGCCCCGCTGCCCCGCTGCCCCGCGGGTCGCCAGCCCCACATGTGAAGCCATGTTCTATAAACTTCTTACAATTTTAGAAGAGGTGAAGGAGACCCAACAGGTTCATGGTAAGATGATAAATGCACTGCTGAAGAAGCAAGATGGATCAGTGGTAGAGGTCCCTGAAGGAGTGGTCTTCCCTCTGAAAACCCAAGCTGACATTGAGGCTCTTGATGCGAAGCTGGGAGACCAAAGTCTCATGTCTGCTGTTGTAAGTCTGAATCTATTATATTAATTTGCACATAGTAACTTTTGATCACAAATATATGTATTGCGTTCAGTGCTTGAAATGGGCTAGTTTTCAGCCCTCTTCATATTAAGTTCTTTGGGAACTATGCAGCGCTCAACTGTTCGCGTTTTTTGCCTGACTGATCTTTGTCGGCAGAGACAGAGCAGGGAGAAGCTCAGGAGACAGCCATAAGTGTCATTTACACGAGGTCACTGGGGACATATCAGAATCTCCGTCACATTTTAAAAGCATTTGTTAAAAATGTTGTGAAAAATAGCTTTCAATGAGAAATGTTAAATAACAAAATTTGCACAATAAAAAAGCTACTGATTACTACATTATATTCCAATACTTTTTTTACATTTTTAAGTACTGTCGCCTATTTTTTCCCTCTTCTAGCACTGATTGCATTTCAGTAATTTACACAAACACTACAACTTTAAATGTTTGTTGGACTGTAAGAATGAATTGTTGAATATTTTGAAGCTTATCCTTATGAGTCTATGTAAGCCTTTTTCTTCTCATTTTTGCTCTCATCCTTAGGTTGCCATGGTGGCATATGTAGGGGGCACAAGTGTGGATGATGCAACTAGAAGAATGATGAAATGCATTGTATCGAACGAGCTGGCAATGGAGTACAATATGTTTGGCCGTCATGGGAAAAAAGAAGTTCAAAGACTTGCGTCTTTTCAACGTTGTGTATGGTAAGTAAATTCATTTAGTGTAACTGAAGTTATTAGTACTGAGTCATCTGTCAAGTTGTGCTCAAACTTGAATAATGGCCCACACTTGTGTGCTAGTGTAAACCCCAAGAATGTTTTCCACCCTTATGAAAACACTTGAGATGTGAGATTTTTAATTTGCACATTAAAATTCAAAAGAAAAATCTCCTAATTAGCTTAAAAGGACTAGTTTGCATTCTTAATTTACTTTATTTACCTCATCTCCCTGGTCCCTCATTTCATTAATAAGCAGTTGTCAGATAATTATCAGCATGTACAGTATGAGGACAGAGCTGTACACCAGTTTAGTCTAAACTTGTATCTGATCTTCTCAACACTTGACTAGAAGTTAATTAGTAATAATAATAATATAATAATAATAATTATTTGTAGAGCACTTTTCAAAAACAAGTTACAAAGTGCTTTAACACGTCTAAAGACAATACCCAAAAAACAATAATACAAAAACAATACAAGATAAAAGCAGGAAAACATTGAAAAGGCTAAAATACACTTTTAAGATAAATATAAAATAGAATAAAATAAAAGGAATAAAATAAAGTCATGCAAGATTGGGAAAGGCTCTCCTATAAAAGTATGTTTTAAGAAGGGACTTAAAAGAGTTCACTGACTCAGCTGACCTGATTTCCTCAGGCAGGCTGTTCCAGAGCCTCGGGGCCCTGACAACAAACGCTCTGTCCCCTTTGACAGAGCGTTTAATGACATGCAGCTGATAATTAACATTACTTTACTAATTTAGCGAAAGTTACATAAATAAATAAATATTTTAACGCATTCACGGTACCCAAGGACGCTTTACACACAGTGACAGAACAATAAATATCACCTCAATACCAATAATCATGGAGTTAATTCAGAGTCCTTTTCAAAATGTGCTCAGCATGTGTAATATGTCTTGCTTATTTGGGCTATACTGGTTTATATTATGTTCATCCTCAGAGAAGGTTGTTAGGCCAAATGTTTCTTCTAAGACTATAGTTTTGTATTCACTGATCAACTGAAGCAATATTGTTATTAGAGCCTGACCAATATGGGTTTATAGCAGTGTTTCTCAACGTGGGCGGTACCTCCCCAGGGCGTTCCTAGGTCGATGAGAGTGCCGGAAGCAATATTTTGGAAAGGGGGCTGAGCTGCTTTTGGGGGGCATTTGTTGGTTGGAAATTGTAAGGCGAGTTTACACCAAACATTCACAACAATACAAGTTTAAACTTTAAACTTCTTGCAAAATAACTGTGGTCTGCAACATTAAAACTTCCCAGTTTAGTCCACTGCGACGGGATGAGACTGTATTTTTTTCTCCATCAGCTACTTGTGGTGCAGCTTCGTGCTGCCTTCACGGGAACGGGAAGTCAGAGCATCGTCTCTAAATTTTTGCCCACATGGCGTTTACTGTGTAAACTCTGGAAAAACGATGCTGTCTTTCTAGGTGGAAAAGTGTTTATTTCTCTGAGGAAAACACCGTGAACGTCTTGTTATCGCAGTGGTTACACATTACAAGATGGATATTCTGCTGTTGCACTCACCCTGAAAGTAACTGCGAGCGACACCAGCGACTGTTGTCCACCCTCCTCGCGCTGTGAGTTGCAGTTTGTGCCAAAGCGGACATATAGGTAGTTTCAGGAGGCTATAAAAATTATAACGTTAAAAACTTTATCAGAGGTGTGTTAAGGTGTGTGGAATTATTCGTGAGCTTTCTGTGTGATCACAGGTGTTGTCTGTCAGAAGGCGCGGGGGTACTTCGAGCGAATCAGTAACATAATGCAGTACAGGGCATGTAGTAAAATATTATGAATTCTCTTTAAATAGGCTAATGACGTTAGTCTCCTATTACGACTTTTTTTCTTTAAATGTCGGAGAACACAGAAATGTGGGAGAGATTCTGAATGTGCAGAAAGTTTTGAACATGAGCAGGTAAATTAGTGTTTCCTACACATTCATTTATTTGTGGCGGCCCCTCTCTGTCATGAATGCGGGCACACAACGCAGTCAATCTTGGAGACCCAGCTAATAGAAGTTATTAGCAAGCATGTAAGGGGCCTAGCTAATAAGGAGAGCTGAGTTAATACAGCTGGGTTTTCGAGGCTAGCATGCTGTACAGCTGTGCCACCGTTACACTGTCATTCTGTGGGAAACAGAGTTATGATAAGTTATTAACAGCTAATAAAGTCCAGTCAGTTACTGAATTAAAACGAGTTAATTTATCACTGAGATGAAAAGGGGGGCCACAAACACATTGAAATACTTCCCCACAAAAGAGGAGGTAAAACTTAATCATGTGTTGACTCAGCAGAATAAATAAGTTGATATACAGGAGAAAAATATTTAAAAGCAAGAAAAATGCCTGAGACCCTCACTACATTGTATTCTATTATAATTATATATTTTGAATTGTCACCTGAATTTTCAGACATGTCCACCCTAAATTGGTGCAGAAAAGGCAGAAATTAGGGGAGAAATCTTCACCAGAATGCAGGAAATTAAGTGTTTAATGCTCAAAATCTTCTGAGGGAGGACCCCCCATACCCCCCACTTATTAAGTACCCCATCCAAGAAAACAGTATCTTGCTTCACACAGAGTTTCTGGGAGGAACATTCACTTATTAAAATAAAATTACTTTTCACATGGCTTTTTTGTTACCTTATCCATGTTTTAACAACAATAGTAACAATAAAAAAAATCAAAATATATTCAGGGCAAATAGCTAACATCTTTTTTTTGATGGGGAGCGTAAGGGATCTGGATAATGTATAGGGGCTTTCAACGTAGCATATTCACATCGAAGTTTATCTCTTTACCAGCACTCTTTAATTCAATCCAAAGCTATGCTAGAAAAAGTTCTCAACCACCAGCTGGCTCTAAAACGGGAGAAAGCAATGAAAAACGAGAGGGTTAACGAGTGAGGAATGTTTTCTTGAGAGGAGAAGTGATACTTTATTTACTTTATTTAATTGCTACTTTTATTATTATTTAAGTAATGTATTTTTACGCGATAAATGACCATCGTGATTACGTAACCTCCATTAGTTCTGCATGCTTTCTGGTAGACTCAGGTCAGCTGATTATTTAGTTTTGTGGTCCTGCAGTTTTGTTAAAAGGGGAGTTGCAGAGCGCCCTCTGGTGGGAAAAAAATGCAACACACGTCATTTGTGAAGAATCTGTCTTTTCCATTTGTTTTAATTATCTTTAATCGGCTGTTATGAACACCAATACGGATTTAATTGCAATTAGCTCATATCGGCCAACAATATCAGTATTACATCTCCCCATGTTATATATCGCATATTGTTTAAGCTAAAAAAATTTTAATGCAGCTTTCAAATGTTAATACTGTTTTTATATGTATCAACTACTGGTATGGTATAAACCTGACATATAATAGGAAGTTAAATAAAAGTGAAATTTTAAGTGTCATTGTGTGCTCTAATACTTTCTGCCATGGTAATTTTTAGCTTACTTTTTTTATAGGCTGTTCTTATTTCGATTTGCCTGATGATGGATTATAAGTCTTACCGTGTGGGGTGAAAAGCTGTGTTATCTAAACATAGTAGTATGCAATCTGTGATTTTATACATTTTTAGCAAAGGAGATAGCCCAATGGGAAAAGTGGCATGGTGTCCTCTCTCAAATCAGCTGTGAACAAATTTGATAAACTTTTCAGTCAGTTGGGTTTGTAACATGGACCAGGGGATGGGCAATACAAGGGGTGGTATAAAACCGTATGCACAATAAATTCACAAGAAAAAAGGTTTAGGTAGCAGAAGTTATGGCTTTAATTATACCCTTACTGTAATAAAGTTGGGATCAAGTGTAAAACCTGTGAAAAACCCCACTTGCAACCCATATTCCAGCCCATGTTGTCCCCGTGTTGTACCCACATAGAACTTAAAGCTGGGACCGAGATGGGTCTTGCTTATGTTACCCAGTTGGGGCCCACCTAAGACCCAGTGTAATCCTGTATAAAACCCACGTGGGAAAATGACATGGGGCCATTATGGAACCCATGGACAAAACCCACTTGCAACCCATATTCCAGCCCATGTTGTCCCCGTGTTGTACCCACATAGAACTTAAAGCTGGGACCGAGATGGGTCTTGCTTATGTTACCCAGTTGGGGCCCACCTAGGACCTAGTGTAATCATGCATAAAACCCACGTGGGAAAATGACATGGGGCCATTATGGAACCCATGGACAAACCCACTTGCAACCCATATTCCAGCCCATGTTGTCCCCGTGTTGTACCCACATAGAACTTAAAGCTGGGACCGAGATGGGTCTTGCTTATGTTACCCAGTTGGGGCCCACCTAGGACCCAGTGTAATCCTGTATAAAACCCACGTGGGCAAATGACATGGGGCCATTATGGAACCCGTGGACAATCCCATATAGGGCCCATTTTTTAGCCCATTTACTACCCACATGGGCCCCACATTCAAATGTTGGCTGGGAGGCGTCATTTCAATATTACGACCCACGTATGATGACTTCCTGATGAGCTGAGGGCAGCTGGAAATCTGGAAATCTGTGTAAGGCAAACTAAAACACACCTATTTAACCAAGCTTTTAACTGAAATAAATACATCTCAGCTAAAAGCTTGGTTAAATAGGTATGCTATTTATATACCACTACGGTGATGCAGTGGTTAACACTGTCGCCTCACAGCAAGAAGGTCGTGGGTTCAAACCCGGCCTTTCTGTGTGGAGTTTGGATGTTCTCCCGTGTCCGTGTGGGTTCTCTCCTCCCACCATCCAAAGACATGCAGGCTAGGTTAATTGGCGTGTCCCAAATTGTCCTTAGGTGTGAGTGGTTCTCTGTCTCTGTGTGGCCCTGCCATGGACTGGTGACCTGTCCAGGGTGTACCCCGTCTTTTGCCCAATGTCAGCTGGGATAGGCTCCAGCCCCCCCGCGGCCCTGTACGCAGGATAAGCGGTTGACGATGGATGGATGGATGGTATTTATTTGATTTAGTTTAAATTTATTATACTTTTACTATTGATGGGTTTTTTCTAGGGTCTAGGTTTTTCTGGGGTTTTAGTGTTTTGGAGGTGGCGGGGATGGAAGCGTTTCAGGTGCTTATTTGTGGTTGGGCTGATGAGCGTTCCATGGGGTGCTATTATTACACTATTGTTGTTTTAAACTGTTGTTTTAAATGGCTCTGTAGTCTGAAGCACTTTGTGTTACATATATTTGTATGAAAAGTGCTATATAAATAAATATTGACT